>JBAPGN010001469.1:0-21787 GCA_037355405.1 Vitis amurensis | reverse complement strand
GATTACAACTTTGAATTAGAATTTTATTAAAAAGGTGCAGAAAATAGAGCGAGTAAATGAGATTTTAAGCAGGCTTGCAATGGTTGGAGGTAGGAAAGTGGAGAAGATTTTATATGGGGCGGGAAGAGGAAAGGACGGTGCCAATTTTAACAACACCGTCAGTGACAACTGGACGACCAGACGACCAAGCTGTGCTCCTCAGACATTTGTCGTACTTCAGTGACCCACCGAAGCTACTTACCTTTTTTTTATTGGTTCCTATAAATAATACATTAGAACACAAAAAAATCCTTAATACACAAATTTCTGACGAAAAAAATCTTCAAATCTACAAAATTCACATTTCGCAAAAATCTCTTATCGTAATTTTGGCAAAAGTTTCCTAGGCTTTACCACAAGTTCTTACTTCTATCTAACTTTCATCCCAATGGAATATGATTGTTTTCTGTGAGTTTAGAGGCGAAGACCGATTCAATTTCACTGATCAACTTGTATGTCAAATTTGATTCGAAGAGGTAAGTTACATACTCTTTAGGAGATTCACTTAAGAAGAGGGGAAGAGATTTGCACCTGAACCCTAAAGCTACTTCGAAGAAAAATCAAGGTTTTCCCTTGTAGTTTTCTCGGAAAACTATGCTCGTTCGAGATGGTGTTTAGATCGAGCTGTTGTAAGACATTAAGTGCAGGAAAGAAATGAAACAAACTGTGTACCGATTTTCTATACAATGTGGATCCCTATCCATGTACGGTCAGCCAGACCAGAAGGGTTTGGAGAGGGCATTTTCCAATTTGCAAAGAAGAGTACAGAGGAATATTTGAAAAAGAAGCTGCAAAGTTGGAGGAGTGCATTGACAGAAGCAGCCAATATATCTGGAGTGCATGTGAGAGGAATGGGTAAAACTTAATATTAATTTTCCCTTCAAACTTTCATTTATAAAGTCTAGGATCTTTATTTACTAGCACAGGAATCAGACATCCTTTTCATGATTATAGAGAGTTAAATAGTTTGAAGAATTTGTTAAGCCCTATTTTTCGTCTTTGCAATGATCTGAAAGAAACGCACTTAACACCCCAAATTCTAACATTTTGAAGCTTTTTAACATTTTGTTTTACGGGTCAATAAGTTTTAAAACTTAAAGGAATATGAGGTATACGGGTTTTAACTTAGAACCTCTGTATTAAGATATAAGAATCATGGCGCTAAATGATACTTCAATCACTATATGATGTAGAATGAATAATTATAGATGTATTTGAAAAAGATAAGTGTGAATGTCACAAATTGTCAACTAGAATCAATTTTCTAAAGAATTTTTATATATAGTGTGAATAAATTTATACATAAAGATAACACTACATTAACTAATGAACTAAGTCAATCCCCAAAACAAACATAGAATTTAGTTTTGATTTTGTTTGATCCCATAAAATATGTAGACATGGTGAAAATCTTTGTGTCTCCAATTGCACAAATATATATACCTACACAGCAATATGCACTAGAAGGGGTGGGTCATTATAATCATGATTTTGCTTGATATTAATTTTTGCTCCATGCTTTGCAGGCTATAAATGTTCCTAAAAAAAAAAAAAAACAAATTTGACAATGTCACACAAACACAAATAAATTAAACAAATACAATAATTTTATATTGTCTTGTATACTTGATACAATGAATGCGCTAAAATTGGTAATTTTGAGTTTTAAACTTAATACTTTTGATATATTGTATTCTACTATAATGTCATTTTCATGAAAGAAGCTTAGCTTGTATGGTTTTTTTATTAGCTACAGCTTAATATATCTCACATCTACTTCACACTGACATAGGTATGAGTCTTGAGCAATTAAGAAAAATCGTCAACAACATAATTCATTGAGATTGAATTGTAGAAATTTGTTGATGTGTTGGTGCCATTAACTAGTTGTATGGATTTCCCGTGTTAAGAGATAATTCGACAGCTATGTGTTGATCTGAGAGTTGAAATTGATGAGATACTCGATCCATAATGTGAGGATATATCCTCTGAGTGAAGACTCAACCGGAAGTGGATATAATGGGTAGGTAAGGACTTGTATGCTATTTCGGGGCTACCCAAAGTTGTATACAATAAATTTCTCATGAATTTGAGTCCATAGTTTCATGGCTGGTAACAGGTTTTGTAAGTTTGTTGATATTCCTCAATTAGGGAGCACCAGCTCTTCGAGAGAATGCTATAGATGGATAACGCTTTGCAACACCCATCGAGTGGGCCCCATCCACATCATTTACGAATAATTCATGAAAACTTAATCTTATATGGATGCCTATATATACTGAAGATAGTCATGATAGGAGAAATACCAAAAAAAACACACATTCAGAGTTCATATGTTGGAGATCATAATGAAGGAGCCAAATATGCTATGAGGAGAGTCAAATATTGAGCTCCCTAAAGCTCGATGTTTGAACACTCGTAATAGGAGAACGCAGTTTTATATTAGTATATCTTTCGTAACATCGTCAATGTATGATGAGCCACTATAGACTGAGTATAGATTCAAATGTATTAAGAACATGAGTTAGCTTGGTTGACATTAAACTCAGATAAAATCGGTGATCGATAGTGTTTGCTAGGGTATATAGAATTGTAGAGGACAAGACTTATAATTGGAGTATAACTAGGGAATAAATTATGAAATCACTTTGTTGCCAGGTAGAAGCACTAACACCATATCAAGTTAAATAGTCTTGCTATATGCTAGATGAATTGCAAAGCGACACAGTGAGATATTGTGTGCAAATGAACGAAGCTCTGGAGCTTTTGTTAGTTCGCTACGTATGCTTGTGTTAATTAGATGCAAAATATGATACCATACTGCAAAAGGATTAGACTGTGATATGACGACTGACACCGATCTCTGCAGGGTCAATGAGACTCTGATGTGGTTTAGATCTCACTATCACTATTGTCATGGTCTTCCATTAGCTCTAAACGTCCTGGTTCTCTCTATGCTATTAACAAGTACAAGTCAATGGTTGACATCCATTGGGGAAAAAGATGAGTTTCAGTAGTTAAATTAGGGAAAGGGAAACCTGAAAGTGGAAAATATCATACTAATATTAATGCTTTTAAATAGAACAAAGCTTTGTGGAACGTGGTAGTTGAAAAATCGATACACCCCTAGTATAGAAAGGATCATATTCCTTGATAATTGCATGGTTTTTTTAAGCGTGTAGAGAGCATAACGGAGTGTATGGAGTATTTTATAACACAAAGAGTAGTCGGAGCTAAAGATGTGATAGATTGATACTTAGATTGCTCGAGATAGGGAATTTATGAGAGATACCCCTTCTTACGTATAAGCTTGTACGATATAGTATCTTGTCTTATTCACCTAAAGGAATATAAGAGGAGTTAGCTGGATATTGCATTCGATAATTAACGTAGATATCACAGGAGTAAGACTATGGGAGGATTACATTAATTGCTCACTGATAAGTTGAATTTCCCGACTGATATGAAATGCTTAGCGGCGTTGAAAGATGGGGAAGTCACAAATTCGTAGGTGATCATCTGAGACGTTGATGTCTAGTAGTACGGTGTGATAGCTTAACGAATGTCATAATTGAGGTATAACTGTGATACAAATCAGGCTTCTAAACACTTGAATTCACAACATAATTCTAACCGTCTGTGCGATTCAATATAAAATGAATGCTAAATAATTTGCAAGAGTCATATATTAAAGCAATCAAAAAAAGGTTTTGTTGGTTACCTAAGTCTCAAAATGCATATCACATTACACACTTTTAGGTTGCTTTAATCTCTTTTTATCCTGACTAAGTGTTTGCTAGTAGTTATAGTGTAGGACAGGCTTATTGAAGTAAAATGGTTGAGGCCGTATAATATCTATGGACTTGTCTATACCGTACCAGTCATAGAAGACTCAATAGAAATTCTTAGTTATGCCAGAATGAGAGATATATTCTTGCAGAGAGAGTGAGAGTATGCTGAATCATAGTTATTAGAGCCGACTTCAAGATTTATTGGTAAGATTTATTGTGGTCTATGAAAAAGGAGTTTAAAGTTCACCTATATACTTGGTCAATCCTGAAGATGTAGCTTCCAAATGTGCTCTTTCTACGATCATAGCAGTTTGAGATTCTTCATAAATGGGACTAGGAGTGAGTCGCGTTTTGACATTGAAAATGAATTGCCCTGACTTTGCAAATCTTATAAGTACTCAATGGAGAGAAACAACCTAATGTTATTGTTAGGAACTATTCACAATTCATGGATCCGGTGAAAATGATAGTCTACACTGAAAGTCAATACGATCCTTCAGGTGGGCTAACCGTGAAAATATAAGGTATATGAATTAAGTCATTAATGGGATCTATTATAGGATGACATTTATATATCAATGTCTTTAGAGTATTTACAATTAATTTTTGTGAAGTTCACATAAAAATATCATTTTACTTTAAATACGAAATATCTTCCCGAGTGTGCTCATCGAGGTTGATTTGTGAAACAGGAATCTAACAGAAATTCTTCAAATTACTAAGAATCTTCAACAAACTGCTATATCATGATGACCTTAAGAAAATCATAGTGAATACTTTGGCTACAAGAATGTAATCGCCAATAACCTATAAAGAGGATTTAGCATACTTGTGCTTTGAGAGCAGTCTAACTTGAGCATCTACCAGGCAAGTTAATGTTGTTTGAGCCATCCCTGAGTGTGAGTTTCTAAAGAAGCTTACTTTGGTTGAATTGAGTGGTGTGAAACCTTCACGAGTTTACCAACATAGCATTCAATACTTGGACTCTCTGAAACTATTCTTAAATAAATGCTCAAACTTGGAGGAATTTCCGGAGATGAAAAGAAGTTCTATGAAAGCTTATCTATCTTCACTTTGATGATCTGCTTAATTAACGGATTACCGCTCCTCAATAGAACATCTCACTGGATTAAGAGTTATATATGAAACGAGTGCAAAAACTTGCGGAGTCTTCCAAGTAGCATTTGCAGGTTAAAGTTCCCCTTAGAAACCTCCAAAGTCTTTGGGTTGTTCAAATCTAGAATACTTTTCCAGAAATCATGGAGGATATGAAATATTAGAATTTGCTTGATTTAAGAGGAACAGGTATAAAAGACGCTACATCATCAATGGAACATCTCATTAATATCAGTGGATTGTTTTTTGAGTGACTGCAAAAACTTGAGGAGTCTTCCAAGGTAGCATTTGTAGGTTTAAAATTATATTTCAACGACTCATCTCAATGGGTGCTCAAGCCTACAGAAAACTTTCCCGAATTCATGGGGATATGGAATACTTAGATGTGCTTGATTTGGAAGGAACAGCTATAAAAGAAGCTACATCATCAATATCCAAAACGGAAAACTCAGAATGTTGTATTTGAGGCAATTCAAGAACTTGTTACTCTTCCAGACAGCATCTATGATTAGATCCTTGAATAATCTGATCTCCCTGGTTGTTCAAACTTGAGATGTTCCCCAGAATCTGGAAGCTTAATGCTCTTAGTGTAGATTTGAGTGCTGCAATCTAATGGAAGGGTCAATTCCCCTGATATCTTGGGGCCTACTATTTCCTTGGAAAAATTTAATCTACGTGGAAACCATATGGTTAGCATAACTTCTGGCATTCTCTCAACTTTGTAAGCTTCGTTAACCTTGATATCAGTCACGCAAGATGCTCCATAGAAAATACAGGCTTCCATCAGTCTACCAGAAAATACATGCCCGATACGAAGCTGGAAATTGTATCTAGGTCCAGTCATCTCTACTCTGGTCTTCCTCCTCAAATGGTTCAAACCAACAAGTAATGAGGTATGATTTTATTTAATAATGACATTTAAAACCTTTCATCCACCAGTAGTACTCAAATTACATATTAGCTTTGATTGTATATGCACGCACTGGAAAATTGCAAGAAAGGCCAAGATGATACTTCCAGGAAATGGTGGAAAATTCCCAGGTGGGTAAATTTGCATCAGAGATGGAAGCCAATAAGAATAGAGTTTCCTTTGAATTGTAGATGGAAACACTTTCTGGGATTTGCTTCTCTCTCTTTATCATAAAGAGAATCATTTTTGAGGCTTCATGTCATTTTGACTTGAGATGCGCCGGTGATCCAGATGAAAAAGTGTGGATGACCTCTCCATTTTTCTTGGTGTAAAGTGCCACGAGATTAATGGTGAGGCTCCGATGAATTGTGGTACTCTCTATCCTAAGAATGCTATTCAAATAAGTACCACTGCAAACAACCATGGCACTTTCTGGTCTGCGTTTGATTTTGTTACTGGATATGTCAGGCTACCATAACCAATATCAAGAGGGCGGGTTCAGCTGATATACACCCATCTGCACTACACGACATGTCCTATGTTTGGTGGATGTCACAAAGAGGCCGATGGATGATGCCGGGGAAAACCAAGCAGATGATCAGGAAGCCACACCCTAAAAGATTAAGAGCATCCAGCAACTGATCTCAACTTTAAGCTCCCATGCCAGTGCACTTGCCTAGCAAGCTTCTTTATATTCCGGGGAACATCTCTCTATTTTATTGTTCATTGAAGCCCTTGTGGAAACTTATTGGTAAGCCATCTTCCTCCCCCTTCTTAATTACTTTGAGACATGTGCGGACTATATAACACCATACAATTTTGACTAAGTATTTATCATCAATATAAGAATATATTGCCAAGTATTTCGAAGGGGTCGACATTGTGTCATGTTTCTTTTCTTTCTTTTCTACTTTATGATAAAATACAAATCCTTTACAAGGCCTTTTCACTACATCCTGAAAGGACAATGTTGAGTTTGTTAGGCAAAAAAAAACTCTTGTATCATTTATTGGGTCGGTGGAAGTCTTAATGAAAATACACGAATGAAAGAACACAAAAATAAAGATAATTCTTATATAAAGGTATACAAAGTTTTAGTATGATTCAATCAACTATGTCTACACCTATAAATGAGAGATAACATTCCACTATACAATAAAAAAATATTACAGATAGCAAAAACAGATGCAACAACTAGGTTACTAAACATCCATCGTTTTCTGTCTTTGTATCTATGGCTTAAGTCGTGAGCACTCTTACTTCATTAGTTGTCTCTCACTCTTCCTCTCATTTCTATCTCCATCTCATATCATAACTTTTTTCACTTCATGACCTAAAATATTTAGAGAGATATTTCTACTAAGTTTCTTTATTCTATAAAGAATTTTATATCCACATAATGGAACTTAGAAAATATTGTAAACATAATATCTTGTTCACGGAACAGAATATATAACAATAGGTATTTGAGAACACTTCTTCATATACATTGGGACACTTAGTTTTTAGAAACTCATATTTGAATAAATTATAATTAAAACTTAAAATGGTCAAGAAACATATGCATCCTATACATCAAATTTGAATGCATTTAGAGTGAAGTATATATCTTGAGCTACTACATATAAGACAACAAAAAAAATTAAAATTGTAAACTTTTCTATATCAAAACTTTTTTGTTTAAAATCATTTTCATATTTTTATCATCAATTATGGCATGTATTTTTCAAATATGTTGAAATATAATTGAATTACTCTCAACTATTTTGAAATATATTGTCATTTTAGTTCAATAATAGATCCATCTTAAAGTAATATGAATCTTTACGGAAATATGGCTGATCATTGGTTGATGGTAGAATATTCTAAAAGTAAAAGAGTCCATGGTGATGCTGGACACAATCGAATTTGATGTGGTAGCTAATGAAGAAGAGTAAAACATATCATTGAACCACTAATTCTTAAAGTGAAGGACTTGTTCCTAGAATGACAATAGCATCACGTGACATTTGTTTTATCAGCTTCTTATTTCCATTTATTGTTGATTTTGATTTGCATATTTCAAGCATAGAGATTTTTCTTGTTTTTAATCATTTAAAAGCTCTACCTAGAATGTCTCCAAATGCATGGTGTCCTCACAGTTGTAATTGTAAGTTATCTTCATTTCTCCTTCAAGTCTATATAACAAAGGGATTGGGGTTGCTTAAATTCTTAATTGTACCTTCAATGTCTTATTATTATTATTATTATTATTTTGTGGTTAAACAAATCTTGAGACAATCCAAAACCATTATTCCACGTACAGGTGCTTGGTACAACAAGTAAAGAATCAATGTTGACTTAGCAGCACCATGGCTGGAGCCCCTTGCTGCCCTTCTAAGACCATGAAAGCCACTGCACTGTCATTCTTGAAGCCAAATTTGCCACCATTGTAGATCGGTAAATTCCCCACTGTGATGTTGATACGATGCACTTATTTTTTAACAGGGTGTACTTATTTTTCAGCATGATGTATTCGTAACTAGCATCCTTTGATGTAAACTGAAAGATCATGTTATATCATGTAAAAACTTTTCTAACAAGTTATGGTTGAAAGGTCCAAAAATGCAAACCGAAGAAATTGAAAAAATTCAAAGAATTCTAATAGTCAAATATGAAATAAGTGAGTTAAATTTGTGTCATATCAATTGTGCTAAATAAAATTTTTTAGGAAGTTAAGTCTTAACTACTATTGGAATTAATAATCTAGGTTTTTTGAAAATTAATTGAGTTTGAAAAAATGTAGATATATGATTAGTACAATTAGGAGGTATATTTTATTGAGAAATAAGAAATTTAATTTTTTTAAAATGATACTTTGGAAAAAAAAAATGCATATTATAATAAAAATAATTTGAGGAGAATTAAATATTTTTAAGGATATGTATAAAAAATAGTATGGAGAAGTTATAATAATAATAATAAAAGAAGCCAAAAGTTGTATGGAAGCCAGGAGAAGAATTAAAAAGAAAAAGAAAAGAAAAGGTCAAACAAAAGAGAAAAGGAGAAAAAGAGTTGGACGGAAGTAAAGAGAAATGAGAAAAACAGAAGTGAAAACTTTGAATGTGGATTGTATTTTATTATGCACACCTCGTATGATTGTGTATTATATCTCTATTTGTATTTTTATTTAATAATTATCAAAAAGTGTGTATGTTGTATATTCATGTTAAAATAAAATAAAACATTTGGATTAATGTTTGAATGGTTATTTAATGTTTAAATGTTTATTTTAATGTACTTTAATTAACCCTTTGGGGTGTAAGACACTATTTTGAAACGTGAAAATCCTCACTTATTTCTTTAAAAAATTTTTTAGATGTAGATATTATTCTTGAAGACTTATAATAGGAGGATCAGGAAGGGTTCTAAAATTTCCTAGGGGGTTAATGAGCTACTTAAAAATTTTAACAATCACCTTTGTTAAACCTTTGAACTTATACTAATTTGGTGAATTTAAGTATATGTAATTTGACTACTCTAGTTGGTTGTGAATGAACTATAGGAATTTTTGTTTTAGACTTGGGATGGAGACTTTGATGATTATCTCAAATTGGACCATAATGGCATTTATGAGTTAGTGAAAATAATTTATTTTTTTCATAGAAAATTTTATTTATATTAAACTATGATTTTATTTCAAAAAAAAATTTAAAAAAAATCAAGACATTTAGGTTGATTGCTAGCTTGGATTAAGAGTAATCCTTAATGTCAAACCTTTGATCTGAGGTCACAACTCAAGTTATCGTGATAGATCATGTTTAAATTAGGGAAATGAGTTATATATATGATGTACATGTAATGTACAACTTTTAAAATTAAATGTACTTATTTTTTTAGTATTTATAAATGGGATATACTTATTTTCAATATGATATACTTATTTTTGCCAAGATATACCTACTATCCTAGCATGTAGAATGAGATATCACAATTAATAAATGTATCGATAGGCCTACAAAAGTGGAAGATCATGTTCAAATTAGGGTAAATGAGTTACATACATGGTGCTCGTACATGTAATGTGTATTTTTACACATGATGTGTTTTTTTTATTAAATGGGAGATATTAATGTGAATGATGTATCTAGTGTCAAAGCATGTCGAATAAGATATGTGAACATCATAAATGCATTCCTAGGCCTCTAAATGTGGAAGGTCACGTCTAAATTAGGACAAATGAGTCATGTTTAAAAATAAGTACATTTTGTTTAAAAATAGATATATTCTGTTCAAATATAGATTCATCTTATTTAAAAACAAATACATCATGTGTGCATCCTGTATGTGACTTATTTGTCCCAATTTGAACATAATTTTCCACTTTTGTAGGGCTAGACATGCATTTACAAATTTGCAACATCTCATTCTAAATGCTAGGTTAGTAGATATATCCTTAGCAAAAATAATTACATTTTGTTTGAAAACAAAACATTGCATGTACATCATGTACGTGACTCATTTGCCCTAATTTTGACATGATCTTCCATTTCTGTAGGCTTAAGCAGGCATTTATGAACTTGCCACATCTTATTCCACATGCTAGAATAGTATGTACATCATTAGCAAAAATGAGTACATCATATTCGAAAATAAATACATCACATGTACATCAAGTATGTGATTCACTTGCCTTAATTTAAACATAATCTTCCGATTTTCATCATCTAACATTTATGGAGTTGTCAGATCTCATTCTACATTAAAGGATAATAAGTACACCCTATTAAAAAATAAATGCATCATATCAATATCTTGACTCATTTGTCCTAATTTGGAAAATAAGTAAATGCTTAGAAATTAAGTATATTCTCTAAAAAAATAAGTAATTCTTGTGAAAAATGAATAAATTATATATATATATATATATATATATATATAATATTAATGGTTTATCATAAAAGTACTAATGAACTTTCAATTATTTGTATCAATATAAACAAATACATCCTTCAAAAAATAAGTATATTATAAAAAAAATAAAAACATCTCTTCTAAAAACAAGTTGATCCTTTAGCAAATTAATTATTTTTCTTTAAAAAAGTACATTATATATATGTTAATTTTTTTTTATCATAAATTGTTTATAAACTTTTACTTATTTGTAATAATATAAATAAGTGCATCCATCGAAAAAACAAGTACATTTTGAAAAAAAGTACATTTCTTAGAAAATAAGTGTATCTTGAAGGAAAATAAATTTATTGTTAAGAAGAATAATTTCATTATACCTTATTTAGAAAAATATGTACATTAATGTTTTCAATTAAGATTATATTTTCTATGTTTTGACTATTAAAATAACATCATTGAATTAATATGGTCTATCCATTTATTACAATAACAAAATCAAAGCAAACTAAGATTATATTTTAATATTTAATATACTGCGATATCACGACAATATATTATACAAAATTAATCCAAAAATTTTAAAATAAAATTTATTTCAAGAATTGAATTAAAATGTTGTAACCTTTCTTAAGAGTCAAACAATTAGCCTACAACTTCCTAAAGATTTGCAATCTTCACAATAATTAACCTAGATCACATCACATTAATTAATTATATACAAAAATTCTAAAAATAAATAGGCTCCTTAACATATTTCTTTCATAAAAAAAAATTGTGACATTTCAAAAAATTAAACATTGATTTACCATGAAGTTTTGAAAAAATAATTAATTTTGCATGAAATAATATATGATTTACCATGGAGTTTTCCAAATATTATAATTGTTTCCTTCTTTCAAGAAAATTTCATATTTCCTTCAACCATATTGTATAAAATAATATATGTTTTAGCCGTTTTACTATATCCATCTTTTACTAAATTTACAATATTCTTCTAATGTTATTGTCTTGTGAAAAAAGGACTATTGTATGAAATGCTCAAATTCTTTCTTTTTAAGAGAATTATACTCAATTCTAGCTTTTTAGTTGTCTACTTACCCTTTGTAGACCCCAAAAGTAGTCTCATCCCTTTCCTCTTTTTTGTCGTTAATTTTTAATATTATAACTTTTTATTTATTTTTTTAGGCCGTCATTAGTTAATGTTTGGGTTTCCTCTCTCTGTTTTGGTTTTCTTTTTTCTCACTTTAAAGCCCATTATTCATACCCATTTGGAGACTAATCTTGGTGCCTTACATTTTCAATCAAATCTTCACCTTCCATTTCACACCCTAAACTCATCATTGTCTCAATTTGTCTTTGTTCAAGTGACAATGATTTTCTTTAGTATTAGGCCATATTTAGATTCGTTTTCAGATACATCTTTGAGACATGCAAACTTTAGACTCATTGATGATTGATTTTTTTCCAAAAATGATAGCGGCATGGGGCTCATAAGACATGTTCAGTTGGGTATTTGTGATAAGAGATCTTTCAATGACATTTGTGTAACAATTCCATTGGCCCTACGCACTTGCAATTTATATCAGGGGTGTGTGTCAGAGTGACCTGGAACACCGATTGATCCCTCTGAACATTGGGGCATACCCCATTCATTGAGATTGTCAGATATTTTGTTGACTTCAGTGGGCCATTCATCTCATTTGCTGATCTTTACGAGTTATCATCTTGGGTGTGTACCCCTTTCATTGAGTTCATTTATCCCAGTCAATTTATTCTTCTAGTCCATTTTTAATTGTTTTGGCTACAAATCATATTTCATGTGTTCTCGTTTTTGTTTCAAGTGTTCTTGGTTGCAAACCTCATGTTTCTTTTCATTTAGTTTGTTAGATTATCATTTTTTTTTTTGAGCATCATCTAGGCATACCCCCATTTATTGAGTCATTTCGATCCTTCCTTGTTAGTGAGTTGATATTTTCCTCATCTTGGTCACCATTGGTGTTGATTGACTTGGAGTTGCAAACCGCAATCTTCTCTTTGGGAGTACAATGCCCCCACTTTTTAGTGTTTGTTCATTTCATTATATCCCAATGTTGTTCATGCATCCACAGTCTAGACTGTTTCATTTTATTATTAGTTTTGAGTTCGTTATTGCATTAGTTTCATTTATGACATCCTCTCGTTTTAGTTTCATTTATGTAATCCTTTTATTGTTGAGTTTCATCTAGGACATACCCTTATCCTTGAGTCATTTTGATCTTCCTTGTTAGTGAGTTGATCTTTTCCTTATCTTAGTCACCCTTTCAGTGGTTTGACTTGGAGTCGTAGACTGCGATCTCCCTCTTTAGGCGTATAGTGCCCCTATTCTTAGAGTTGTTCATTTCATTACGACTCAATGTTGTTCATTGCATCCACAACCCAGAGTTGTTCATTCCATCTTAATTCTGAGTTTGTAATCATTTCAATTTCATTTGTGGCATTATTTTCTTTTGAGTTTCATTTGGGGCATACCCCCATCCTTGAGTCATTTTGATCTTCCTTGTTAGTGAGTTGATTTTTTCCTTATCTTGGTCACCCATTAGTGATTTGACTTGGAGTCGCAGACCGCGATCTTCCTCTTTAGGCGTACAATGCCCACTTTTTAGAATTTGTTCATTTCATTATAGCTCAGTGTTGTTCATTGCATCCATAGTTCAGAGTTGTTCATTTTATCTTAGTTTTAAGTTCTTTATCACTTCAGTTTCATTTATGACATTCTCTCGTTTTAGTTTCATTTGTGTCATCCTTTTATCGTTGAGTTTCATCTGGGGCATACCCCTATCCTTAAGTCATTTTGATATTCCTTGTTAGTGAGTTGATATTTTCCTAATCTTAGTCACCCTTTAGTGGTTTGACTTGGAGTCGTAGACTGCGATCTCCCTCTTTAGGCGTACAGTGCCCCTATTCTTAGAGTTGTTCATTCCATCTTAGTTATGAGTTTGTTATCATTTCAATTTCATTTGTGATATCATTTTCTTTTGAGTTTCATTTGGGGCATACCCTCATCCTTGAGTCATTTCGATCTTCTTTGTTAGTGAGTTGATATTTTCTTGATCTTAATCACCCTTTAGTGGTTTGACTTAGAGTCGCAAACTGCAATCCCCCTCTTTAAGCGTATAGTGTCTCTATTCTTTGAGTTGTTCATTTCATTATAGCCCGGTGTTGTTCATTGCATCCACAACCCATAGTTGTTCATTACACATTAGTTCTAAGGTTGTTATCATTTTAATTTCATTTGGGGCATCCTCTAGTTTTAGCTCCATTTGTGTCATCTTTTTATCCTTAAGTTTCATCTAGGGCATCCCCCCTCCCTTGAGATATTTAGATCATCCTTTTTAATGAGTTGATCATCTTATTCTAGTCGCCCTTTAGTGGTTTGACTTGAAGTCGTAGACCGCAATTTCCCTCTTTAGGCGTACAGTGCCCACATCTTAGAGTTATTCATTTCATTACAGCCCGATGTTATTCATTGCATCCACAACCCAAAGATGTTCACTACACTTTAGTTTTGAGTTTGTTATCTTTTCAGTTTCAGTTGTGGCATCTTTTTTTTTTTTAGCTTCATTAGAGCTACTCATTCCCTATAAGTTTCATCTGGGGCATTCCCTTTCCCTTTAGACATTTAGATCCTCCTTTTAGTGAGTTGATCACCCTCATCTTGGTCACTCTTTAGTGGTTTGGCTTGGAGTCACAGACTGCAAGCTCCCATTTTGGGCATATAGTGCCCCTATTCTTGAGTTGTTCATAACATCCACAGCCTTGAGCTATTCATTGCATCCACAGCCTTGAGCTATTCATTGCATCCACAACCCTGAGCTGTTCATTGCATCCACAGGCCTGAGTTGTTCATTGCATCCACAACCCTATGTTGTTCATTACATCATAACCCGGTGTTGTTCATTTTATATTCATTAGCATTGCACACCTTATCCTCACAGCTTTGCACTCGTCACTCTTTTCCTCACTCTATCACATTGTGCTTATTACTTCATCATCATGTTATTCTAGAGCTTCCCATCCTCCATGGCACATGACACAGTCCTTTGAGCTTATAGCATGTGTTATGATCTTATCATTGGTACCCCTCGTTTGGTGCCCTTTTATAGTGCATGTGTAGTTTTCCTTCTATATATGTGTTTGTTCATGTGCTCCATAGTGGTCCCACTACTACTCGACTTTGACACCGATCTTCAAGCCACTTTTAGAGGTCTTTTAAAGGGAAATCTAGATCCACAGTGTAACTTTAGAGGCATCTTTGGGACCTAATGTTATTTCTTTTTAGGGTTTTTTTTTAGGTCTTTATTTTGTTTTGTTTTGATTTGGGAGAGCTCGTGTCATATTGGAACAAATTTGGTGGTCTTTCTTGTTCTTCGATAGAGTCTACTTCGTCTCATCTGTGTAACACTTACTTTACTCGTGGACTCTACCAAAAAGAGGCATATTTGTAGACCCCAAAATTTGTCTCATACTTTTTCTCTTTTTGTTTATTTTATTTTATTTTATTTTTATTTATTACTATTATTTATTTGTTTTTAAGGTCCATTTGAGTTAACGTTTTAGGGCTTATCTATTTGGGTTTTTTTTTTTACCTAACCTTTGAAGCCCCATTATTCATACCCATTTAGGAAGACTAAATTTGGCCCCTTCATTTTCATCAAATCTTCACATTCCCATTTCAAATCTAAACCTCATCATTTCTCCCTTCTTCTTTCTTCACCAACTGTCCCCACCCATTTTTTTTCCTTTTTTATTTTCTCTCAATTCCCTCATCTTATCTCTTCTTCTTACCTTCCAACCTTTTCTTTTCCTTTTATTTTTTTTTCTTCTCTTTTCTTTTTCTTTTCTTCTTTCTTCTTTCCATCTCCCACTCATTTCACCCATCATCTCCACCACCCATTTCTTGTCGCCTCACTCACACCTCATTTTTCTTTTCTTTTCTTTTTCTTTTTCTTTTTCTTTTCTTTTCCTTTCTTTTTCCACCACTTTCACCCATTTCGCCACTACTACCTACACGCTCTCTTCTCTGCAACCTGTATGTCTCATCTGCTCTAAAAGTCACCTCTCCAGTTCGTTTCCTTCTCCTATCTTCCTTTTTCTTTATAGATTCTCTCGTCTAGGTTATCAAATGGTATTGCGAATTCCATTACAACAGCTCAGCAATGGCTTACATGTCTAGGCGGTCAGGCAGCAGTCGACAAATAGGGGTCATGTTGCAATTTGTCATATTTACCGAGGGTGACATGAAGAAATCCGACAAGCTCTGAAAAAATGTTTGATATTGTTGTTGCTAGATGAAAGCCTTCACTTCTTTTCCACTTGGATTGTTGGCTTGCACACGGGTTCTCAAATGGAGGAAAGTTTCTCTTCTCAATTGATTTGTACAGTAATGGTTTGTGGATTTTTGGGTATTTTGCTTTGGATAATTGGATTTCCTATGGGGACCTTTTGATTTATTTCATTTGGCTTATGTTTGGGTTTCATTTTTGGTCTTCTATTTTATTGGTGTTTGACCTTGGCTTATTGAATTGTTGTTTGGTTTTGATTTAGGCCTATTGCTGTTTGGCAATTTGCTTTGTTGATTTACTATGCTAAAGAGCGGGAAAAGGCACAATATGTATTGGGAGAGCAATTTGTGTGGTTGAAGGGAAAAGCATGGGCAGTGGGTAGGGTTGGTAAAGGGACGGTCCCTGAAGTGTGGAGATTTTTTTTATTTTTTATTTTCGTATATATTGGGATATCTTCTGTAAAAATGAAAAAAATAGGGAGGACAACTCTAAGGACTTTTTCTGAATCTTCTTTGTATTTTCTTTGATATTTGTGAGAGGGTTGAGAGTTTTTTTTATATTTTTTAGCTTCATTTAGGAACCTTTTGAAGGGCCATTAGTGTTATTGGGATTGCACTTCTAAGGTTACTTCTACATCCTTGTCCTCCAAGTTTTGTTGTATATATCCATTTCAGTTTTCTTCTTGTGTACATGTGAATGGATTATCAGTGTTTAGATTTTTATTGTATGATGTCTGTTTATTTGGATTCATGGATTAATTTTTGTTTCTATTTATTTATTATTCTTATTTAATATGCTCTATTAGCCTTTGTTTTGAGAAGGTGTATATTTATTTGTGTTTTATTTTTCTATTGAGGGAATAATCCAATAATGGGATAATGTTTTTGTTTGAAAAATATTTTATTTTATTTTATTTTTTCTTCTTACCTTTAATGAACAAAAATTCTTTTTAGAATAAATATTTAGCCCTTTTTAATAAATGTTTGTTTAATAATCTGGATTTTTTTTTAAGATTTCTTTTTATATTAATAAATATAAAAACCATTTTCTTAAAATCATATTAGAAACCTTTTAAAAAACCAGAAATAAAATAAAAATAAAACTCTTCAAAAATTGAAAAACGATTTTTTTTTTTACAAAAATAAGAAAAAAGAAACATTTTTTAGAATAAAATTAAAAAGAAAAAGAATGTATTTTTTATTTAATAAAATCGAATTTCCCTTTTAAATAAATTGAGATTTTTTTAATAATTTTTTTAAATAAATATTTTTTTTTAGAATCTAATATCACGTTTTTTTTTAAAATAAATTTGAACTTTTTTTATATATAATTAATTTAAAATAATTTTTTAGAATAAAATGCAGATAACTTTTTTTAAAAATAAATAAATAAATTGTAAAGCTTTTCTAAATAAATTTGAGATTTTTTTTGTAAAGTATATATTTTTTATTATTATTATTTTCTAATTCAAATAGAAATTGGTTTTTGTCAATAAATTTTTTGTAAATATTTGAAAAAAAAATATTAAAAATTGTTTTAATAAATTAAATTTTATTTTTAGATAAACTTATAAAAAAGAAAATCTTTATTTTTCTTTTCTTAATAAAAGTTAAAAAAATTCCCTTATCTAAACTAAAATTTTGAAAAATCATCTCTTTTAAATCAAATTTGCAAAAGAATTTATTATTATTATTATTATTATTATTATTATTATTTATTTATTTACTTTTATTTTTTTATTTTTTTACTTTTATTCCTAATAAAATCGAATAAACCATTTCTTTTTTTTTTTTCAATAATTTTAATTTTTTTTAATAAAATCAAGCAATATATATATTTGTATTAATAAAATTGGATTGAATGTTTTTTTTTAAATAAAAGTGTAAAAGTCTTGTGTTTTTTTTTATTGAAACTTTTTTTCGTTGATAAAGTTATATATATATTTTTTTAATAATTTTATTAAAAAAACTTTTTTTTTCTTAAATAAGGATTAAACTTGAACTACTTTGTAAATAAAATTGTAAAAATTTATTATTTTCCTAACAAAGGTAAATAAAAATCATTTCTTTGTAAATCAAATCAAATTCTTTTTTTTGTTATATATATTACTTTTGATAATTCTTTTAATAGTATTAAGTGTAAATAACTTTTTTTGAAAATTGAATACAAATCAAATCATTTATTGAAAATAAATCGAAATTCTTTTTGTAAATAAATAAATAAATTGAAAATTGTTTTTAACAAAATTCTTTGAAATTTCTTGAAAATTGATTCTTTTGAATTTTTTTTAGTTCAATAAATCATTTTACATAATTCTCTTGTCATTTATTTTGTACATTCTTGTAATAAGATTTCATCATTATTTTTGTGTATATTGATTTGTTCCTTTAATCTTGATATCCATGATTAATTAATTAATTGTCACAAATCTCTTAATTCGTTTAGTAGAGACCATATAGCTTAGAAGGGAGTTACGACTCATCATCGTACATTCCCGATAGGTAACCTAATATCTGAATCTAGACTTGTTTTTCCTTCAAGAGTCAAGAGTCACACTTAAGGGTTTTTTTTGCTTATTTTGTTTTTCTCTTTAAAAATAAAACAAAAATAAGTGATGACTTTAAGGTGGTGTTTGTTTTTTTACTTAATTCTAAATAGAACCTTAATACTTAATAGTATTAAATATTAGGTTGTTTGTTTTTGTAGTATTTTATTTCTATTAAGTGTTAAAAAGTTAAAAAAAAAAACCATTATGTTATTTTTTTCTATTTAGGAAAAAGCCACATATTTTGGCTTTGTTCTATTTAGTAAAAAAGTTTATAATAAGTCATGAAAAAGTAAAAAAACAAAACAACCTAAAATTCTTAAAACTAAATGATTTCAGCAAAAAGCCAAAAAAACAAGCACCACCTAAGTCTTTTCTAAAAATCAAAATTTTTCACAAAAAAAAAAAAATATAAGTGAGTCTCACTCCATAAAAAAACTAAGGAATGAATATATCATATTATAAACAAATAATATTGAAAAACTTGATTTTACGGATATATACGAAAATTGATAAAAAAAAAATTCATAGAAATATCGAAAAAAAACCTCCAAAAATAATTTAAAAAGTAATAATACTTGAAGTTGTTTTAATTTTAACAAAAAAATTAATATATATTGAAGGATATAAAATAAATAATAATATATGTAAGTTTTTTTATTGAAAATTTTATATTTTCCTCTTGTATTTAATTATTGTATAACATAAATAATTAAAATAATAAAATTATTAATTTTAATTAATATAATATATAATTATTAAAAGATATAATAGAATTTATGTGCTTTTATACTACCCAAGCATACGTAGTTTGGTGCTAAGAGGCTATCATCCGTAAGTTATGTTATTTTTCTATTTAAATTTAAAAATGCAATCCCAATCTTACATCGGACATGGAAGAGGAAACATGTGCCCCGAATTAGGGAGTCATTATCATGTTCTTATAATGTAAACCTTGGCACCATACAATCTTATTTTGTAAATTTAAGGAAGTGCCCTTGAACCATTTGAGAAATCCCATACCATCCTCAAGAGTCCCATGTTTTGAACACTTCAAACTTGATGGTGAAGTGTGAGTAAGCCTCTCCAAAAAGCCCGCGGCCCGGCCCGGCCCGAGCCCATTTCTGGACGGGCCGGGTCATGGGCCCCAATTTAGGCCCAGCTCGGCCCGGCGAGCTGGCACACTCGTAGGCCCGCCAACTCACTTTTATTTTTTTTTCAAAAATCATACAACATTTCTAATATATATATAACTAATACAAAATAGTTACACAAAAAAGGGTCAACTTAGTTGGTGGCTAGCTTCCTTGGGTTCCATAAGGGAAGGGATTCGAATCTCCTTTCCTTCAAACTGAATATAATTTAAATTTTTACCCCAGCCCGCAAGCTCGGCCCGCCATCCAGGCCCGGCCCACCAAGCCGGCCCAACTTGAGGGCCCACGGGCCTTATATATATCAAGGCCCAGCCCGGCCCGATCCGGCCCGTTGGATACCCTTGAGTGTGAGTGAGAGAAAAGGCAAGGGAGTGGGGAATAAAATAAACAAAGGTTATAGCAAAAAGTAAACATGACAACACGTTAGAGTGATTGAACCTCCATTCACACGCTCCCTAGGAGTCTCACTCCCTAATAATTCATTCTTCAACTACCACCCTTCCAATTGGTCAAATTAAAATTTCCAACTTTAAAAAGAAAAGTTTTTTATTTATTTATTTTTTATTTAAAGTAAAAGAGTGGCATAGGATAGTGCGATTGTGCCGTCCAGCTTGGCACTGACATCACCCAAAGTAAGATGCTCCATCTCCGTGATCCCATCTGCAGCAGCGCGTGCTCTCGCTCTCTTCAGTCACTGTTTCATATGTTGGAATTCTTGATTACTTAATTTTAGTAATTCTAGAGAAAGCAAAAAATAATTAAATATTTGTCTGTGTCATGAAATTATTTTAATAACTTTGCAAGTTTTTAAAAACAAATAATAACAAAAGAGTCTCATTACACAACTATGTTAATTTGGGATCTTCTGAATATGCAAAAAACATTTTTAATTCAAAAAAATATTAATTTCATTCATTTCTTTTGAGATTTTAATAAATATATCTAACTTTTTTTAAATTCAAAAATCCATTCAATATCTCTTATATAAATTTATTTTTTATTTTTATTTTTTTCTTCTTTTAACTAAAATAAGTATTTGCCATAATTTGAGGGAAATGAATAAAATTAACCCCTTAAAAAAAATTTAAGAATATGTTTGATTCCATAAAATTTAAAGGGAAAATATGAAAGAAGAAAATAAAAAGAAAGAAAAAGGGAAAGAAAATATAAAATATTCAATAAATTATTTTTATATTTTTTTATATTTATTTTATTTAATTTTTTATTATATAAAAATTAAATAATTTTAAATTATAATTTTTTTATAAATTTTGAATATATTTGATATTTTTATCATTTTTATGATAAAATTAAATATGGGAAAAATCTTTTTCTTTTATTTTTCTTTAATACTGTGTGAGAATCAAACATAACAGAGATGAGAAAAATTTAGAAAGGTGGCAGAGGAAGAGAGCGAGTAGTTGAGGATTTAAACAGACTCGCAATGGTTGGAGGAGATTTTTAATGGGGCGCTGCTTTTTAACACCCACTGTCACCGATGACCAGCTGTAGTGCTCCACTTGGTGGACTGAATCACACTCAAATTTGTCCTCCTCAGAAAGTCGTACTCAGTGCCCCCGGACGCTACCCACTCTTTTTTTTTTTTCCCTCTGTACACAACATTGACCCAAAGTCTTTCATTACCAAATTCTTGCAAAAAAAACAGCACAATCTACATTCACAATTCTGCAAAATCTCTTCTGAGTTCTAATTTTGGCAAAAGTTTCCTATGGCTTCCACAAGTTCTACTTCTACTTCTATTTCTACTTTCATCCCACAATGGAAGTATGATGTTGAGATATTATGATATATTCTAGGAAAGTATATTAGGAAAGTAGTTGCTATTGTTTAGGATTGTTTCCTAAACTCACGGTTTTCCCTTAATTAGGTTTGCTTGATGTACTATATATTTACCTATATATTTACGTGGATGAATATCAATTAGGGTTAAGCTTTGACCCTTTAATCACACTTTACATGGTATCAGAGCGCTGACATGCACACACAATAAAACAATG
>JBAPGN010001468.1:0-13955 GCA_037355405.1 Vitis amurensis | reverse complement strand
TACTATTTGGAGATTTAATTAGTCGCCACTCATGATTTTTGTTATTTTAAAGGGTAACAAAATTAGAGAAAGAATAAAACCCTAATGTTATATTGCGTACTCCTTATTTTGGGAAAGGTGAGTCTAGTGAAAAAAAATACACGAGATCACGGTTCGATCATACAGGATGCTGGTCAGAGTAAGAGAATGCCGGGTAGATTTGATACTATCGCAGTCCAATGACGTAGCGAGGAAGGTACCTCAATGGGTTAATTCAAAAACAGAAGCACCACAACCGTATTAGTACGCTAAGCCACTACCACCTTTCACCTCTAAAGTACCTTTTAAGATAAATCTAAAGCTCGTGATCCAGTCATTACAATGAAGATTGAATAGTTGATGACATGGCAATCAAGAGAAAATCAATGAAAATATTCGAATTTAATCATGCAACATTATGAAAGTATCAGAATATTTGCAAATAAAAAATAAAAGAAAAAAATAAAAAAAAAAAAATTACAAAAAAAAAAAAAAAATTAATAAAATTTATTTAGAGGATACCGAAGTTGGAAGTGGAGATGCGTACCTGATCAGCAATAACGGCAACGTGCTATCACCAAAATGTGAATGGGATTATAGTGCTCTTAGTAATGAACACAACAGTATATCACTCATAATCCACCCCAAATCAGATTAAAGACAAGCACCAATTATCATGCATTGTATTATTCAAATTCACTTTTATTTGGATGAAAAATTATTTGACACGCCTGTGGGGCCACCCACCGAAGCCCGTTTATTTGTATGTTAATCAATGGAATTAATTTCCGTTAAAATTCTAGCACCCAAGAATTACGAAAAATAAAATTCATTTACTTATTTAAACATTTTGAAAATCATAAGAAAATTCGAAAAGTGGCTTTGCCAAAAAAAAAAAAAGGCGACCAAATTTTATTAAAAATGAAAAAGCATGTTGGATCTAAAACCCTAAAAGATGAAAAAATTTGATGACTTGAAAAACATTTTAAAAAACCAAAAAGTTTGTCGGGAAAATCATTGTCAAAACGGGGTTGGAAAATTTGTTTCTAGGTTTGAAATCAAGGGAAAGAGCTTGAGGTGGGATGGCACGTGGCCTAGGGAAAAGTGGGCCATGGGGCCTTAAAAAAAAAGTTTTGGGCCATGCAGTGAATGTCCTCTCCTGATAAGCTCCTCTTTGCATCCTTCTCCTATTTGGCTTGGGCAAAAAAACCTCATTAGAAATGTCTTCGGGATTTCAAGCATTCTGTTTTCTTCAAAACCTCTAGCGACTCAAACAGACCTGCAAAAATGTAACCTCAGTCTGATGGTTCTCCACCCTCCAGAAAGCGGTGCCTGTCACTTAACATATCACATGCCATGTATGCTCTCACTGATCCAAGACGAGAGCGTACAAACTTTCACCCCAGGCAATTATATGTTCTTTGATCAACCACTCAGTCCGGGATGCCTTGATCAGATGTCTTACATTTTTGCGTCGACGTACTAGTTGAAGCCCAAAGGATGAAATGGCATATTGGCTGTGGTTCAGATCCAGTGGGCAAGCATTCACGGACAGTGGCATGCCACCCAATTTAGCAAACAGGTTGCAGGCAACAGATGTAGTCTGCTTGAATATATATGCACTCGGGGGCGCCACCGTATGGCTACGTTAGAGCGCAAATAAACCCAATCATGATCATACGCTCAAACTCCAACTCTTTGTGAGGAACCAGGAAAACAATCAATTTCCCAGTACACTGACCACTCTATTTTGGCTCTAACGACGGAGCAAAAAGATTCACCAGTGTGCTTTTTTCCAACACACTGAGACCAACGACTGCATGCACTTCAATTAAGATTGTACAAAATGTTGTTACATGATATGCAGTACAGGTACCTTTGCCCATTGAAGCATAATACGAAGATACATTTCACAACCCAACAAGTCCCTCAATAGATCGCATCAATTGATGACAAATAGTCTCTCAGCCCACCATGTTGAATAAATTAGTCCACTCACCTGATATATATAATAAGTAAACTGTTGCAATGTTACTTCTACTGTCAATATGACAGCCAGTTCTACAGATTATTTCCTTCTTATCAGCACAGTAATAACCCTGTGGTTAAGTGATAAAGAATGTTGAAGGGGCCCAGTCCCACAGTCGCAGGTACAACGATAGACCTCTTCAACTATATTTATCCCTAACTTATTTTGAGGGTAGTAAAAACAAGTGGCAGCATTTGTTGTCTCTTGCATTTACTCCCATTGCATACTTCGGCACACGCTAATAGGTATTTCCACCTAAAACTGCATGCAATATATCCCTTGAGTTGTCCACGACAGCGAGAAGACTGTATCATTCCAATGGCACTATAAACTTGAAGTTGGGATTGCTCAACCATTAAACTCATCCCTCAATATGCCACCAGCTTACTAAGAACGATCTTGGACATCAGTTATATCCCGCCTCGTAGGTGTTGTAGAACTTTCATGAAACCCAGGACTCATTAAGAAAGCATCGCCAAAAGGGGTGGAACGGGAGAGATAAAGAGGGGGCGGGAAATGGTGGTGAGTTGATAGGTAGGATGGAGTGTGAGGAGCAGGGAAAGAGAGGTGTGTGTGTAAGTGGTTGGATTAGAGGGTATTGTGCATGAACAATGAGGGAGGGATGGCTGAAAAATGATTAACAACATGCGCATGTTCAGTATTAAATTTAATGGGCCAATGAGTGACGGGAATATGAGTTATAATAGGAGGTATGAGGGAGGGAAGAGATGTATGAGAGAAGCATGGGGTTATGGCATTACGTTGATTGAAGTGGAAGTGGATAGTGAATAGAAATGGGGCCTTCGATAGTCGTGAAAGAAAGGATAGATATTAATACGTGTTCTACATCAACATCGAAAATCGTACAGTAAGTCAGTACTAACAACAAATTCGACGATAAGTAGAGCGATCTAATAGTGAATACAGCATTGGAGAATGTAGGCGTGGGAATTCAATGGCATTAGATGAAGGAGGTTAGTGAAATAATGGGTATAGGGCCGAATGAGGGAAACGGGTAATTGGAGCTGGACTGGCAGAAGGCTTTGGGATCCATTGAAACAAATTGCAACCTACCTCACGGAGCTTCATCTTTCGCTGCCAACTTGTCCACATTTAATTACAGTTCTCAGGATCATTCATCTTCTTAGCACACAGGAACCCTTACCCAGTATCAAGGATGATTTTCAAGGTCTTAATATCCAACGTCTGTGTTCCATTGACAAGGGCTGAAGTCTGTGACTGAACCACTTTGTTGTGACCTCGCGTTCCCTGGTGATCCACGTATGCACCAGATGGGTGTCATGTGGACACACAATCTCAAACACACAAGGGTTCTTGATCCAGTGGTTGTACTTGCAAAAAGGGCGTCCGGACAGGGTAACCCGATTTAATCATGTCAATGCCGTCGCATCCCATCCGGAGATGCGTTATTGTTTACCATTGTCAAGATGGAGAGAAGAGAGAGTATTTGAGACAATTGTTCGGTTTTAGCCACTAATAAAGGTATTCAGAAGCTTTACTAGCCACTCCCCCATTCTTTTGTGTTGAATGGACTTATAGCTATAGTATTAGCCTCAGGGGGTACTATATCCTCTTATTAATGGGTGGAGGAGATGTTTTATGTTTTTTTGTCATGATGACATTGAGTAGTTGACGGGATTAGCAGAAGGGAACTATCATCACCCTACAGGCGATGTCGTATGTTCTAGGAACCATGGTAGGTGATGCGTGCTGCAGAGATCATGGGAAAGAGGTGACTGTTGTCATTTCATCTTGTCTTCTCACCCTGCAGGCGGTGAACAGGATGGGGCCATGGCTGTTTGTTGATAGCGTTGTAAGGACTCGCTTATGCTTACATGTCCGATCGGATTATACCGCGCATGGCATGCTGCTCATCGGATGCTGTGTTTGTCCGGGATGGATCTTAATGCTCTGCCCTGCATGTCGTTTGCTCTTCCTTGGATGTGAGAAGCTATGTGGAAACGTTCATTTACCTTTCCTAATGAGCGTGTACCGAATAGGATGAACTGTATCATTGCATACTTCAGGGGGGAATCCGGATAAATGACTATGTCCTCCAGCTGATTAATAAATGCCGCACGTGTCACTATGAGTATGCTGCCACGTGGTTGTTCTCAGAGGAAGGCTCGGTACCTACATTGCCCCCTTTTTAACGTGCCATATTTTGGCCAGAAAATGGGCGCGGTTAAAAAATAACTCGTTTTTTTGAAAAATTTGAAAAATTTTCTATCGCCTGGCATTAGCGCCACGTGTTAGTAGGGAGTGCGGAAGCCCAAAATGGGCATTATGATGGACGCCGCCGACCCTGGCGTATCCCCAGGCAATTTTTACGGTCTCAATGCCTCTAATAATGGCATTGCTGCTCTACTTGATCTTACACGTTTTGGCTTTTCCGAGGGAGTAGTTTGCTATAAGATAGGACACTGTACCTTTTTTGCATTTTTTCCTACTGCATGTTTTCCTTAAGAGCCTTTCTTCTTCTTGCTTTCTGCTTGTTCCCCCTTCTCTTTTCTGAGTATAAAACTTTGAAAAAACTCTTTGTACGGTGTTTTTTTGTATAATCGCGGACTTTGTTTGCTTGTCTATAAGATGCTGGTGATTTTGTACCGATGACAGCCGACCTTTCTTCCTTCTTTGCAGAGCTTCATTCTGGGTACGTACTTTTTCTTACTTTTCATCATTTGCGTTGTGTTTGCTGAGTTCTTGAACTTGGTTTTTGGTTTTGCTTGGGCATTGTTTATGAACAAAGTCTGCTTGCCGATTGTTGTTGAATGTTTGGCACATTTTTGGTGTCGGGGGGTCTTTTTCTGGACTGTTTTTTGAGGTTATAGGCGTTCTGAGTTTTTCTGGGTTACTATGTTGTTTTGCTCATGCGCTTCTTTTGCATTGCTAAGATTTTGGTTTTGGTTTTGTGGTAAGAAACATGGCTCAGAAAAAGACTATTTCTTCGCCCGAGTAACGAGGTTCGAGAAAAAGCAACGGATAAACTGGACGTGATATGAATTCCGGGACCGGTTTTCTATCCCAAATTGGTGTGCCCATCATAGAGTTATGTGAATGAAGAATGGCATCTATGCCTATTTGCGAGCAAGGTGATGGAAAAAAGCACTCCTCTTCAACAAAAACCAATTCAACGCAGGGCTCAGGTTTCCCCCTGCCGGCGTTATTCAAGGAATTTCTCCCATTTCTCTCAGATTTCCCATTTTCATTCATTCCAACATCGTTCCGGGTGCTGATGTGGAGATGCAGCATCATCAATATGCTTGTATAATTCTCGGTCTTACTAACGCCTGAGAAGGTGTTCTTTCCTTCTATTCCCTAAAGAAGGAAAAAAAAATGATATTTTCAGCCATAGTCGTGCACCTGCCCTCGCCTTCAAGTGGTGCACGGAGCTACCTGATTCGACAAAGGGATGGGCGAAGGGCTCGTGTGTGTCCTGGGGTGGCAATAATGGTGCCGGAATATCGGAATTTAGCGTTCCATCGAGCCCTTTTCTCCAAACCTATACTTTGAAACTCCGGGTAAGGTTTACTTTTTGCGATCTTTTGTCCCGGCTTCTATTTTGTTGACTTTTTGCTGACTTTCCGGATGTATTTCTGATCTTTTGTTGTTGTCAAATTAGCGTCCGGAACTGAGGGGTTTTCTTGTGGAATTGGGTTGTCGAAAAAGACATCCTTTGCCTGAGCGCACTAACTGAACTTGATCTATCTGTGTGTCTGCAAATTATTTGCGAGATAACCCCAAAGAAAGGGCATAAGACCACTGCGTCTCCGCGCGGAATTTTGATGGCGATCGCCGGGAGCCCAAGAGTATGTCATCATTCTCCCAGGAAACTGCCAAAGGAAGAGAAGTGCCTCGGGGGAGCTTATACTGCTGAAGAGCTTCCCATCTTACCTGTGAGGCTTAAAGCAGGGCTTGATGCAGAAAAACGCGAAAACTCTTGGTGCAGGATCGGGCATAAGAGGAAAAATGGAAGGCAACCATCCGGGAAGGCCCCCGCGTCCAAGAAAAGCGGCAGCGGGTCCCAGATTCTCCTCCAAGAAAAACTCCATCAAAACAAGAAAACGTTGGCTTGAAGAAAAATGGGAAGGGAGTGAAGGTTCCCCCCCCCCTATGGAACTTTCTCCCTCCAAAAGTTACCCATGAGCGGACGCGATCACACCGTTTTAATCGATAGAGGAGCCACTCGGGTGGAATGCTGCCCTCACTCTATCCAAGCGTGGCCCCGGACCCCGGACGTATTGCCGGGGTTAACCATGGGTTAAACCATTTTGGCCCCTCCCTGGCCGGAGGTTATTTTGCGCGTCTGGCCAATGTTGGCTGAGGAAGGCTGGCATCCATTTTCAACCGCGCCGGAGCAATCTTGATCCGGATGCTGATGTAGTCGAAGCGACCCCAACGGTAGAAGCGGGGGCAGAAAGCCAAAGTCACGTCCTCCGTTGCCCGGGACCGTCTGTGGGCCTTAACTTCTGGTTGATGAAGGGCCTCCTCCAAAGAAGCGGCGCTTGACGCCGATCTGCAGGTCCGGACTCCTTGGGCGGCTTCAGAGCGGCAACAAGAGATTGACGTCAGCGCGCAAATCTTCTGTCCTGACGTCTCATCCGAATGAGGCGAAGTGCGAGATCACAAACTTGTACTTCAACCGCTCCGACGATAATTTCCGGATGAAGCATGCTAGCCGGAAAGACCCGTCCGGTTGAGATGTGGCGGTCCTGAATCCGGTGACAAAGAGGCCAGCTTCTGCTTCTTATCCGCGAAAGAGGAACCTGTGTGATGTGGACGCAATCCTCCTTGCTAAGCCCTTTCAGCTACGCGGAGTGGGAGATAGTTGATAGCTAAAACAGATCACACCGAGCTGGACTGCAAATCAGCCCTCTTTTAAGATGAATTTGATATGATGACACGGTATACAGTTGTCTTGCTGCTTTTGCTTTTTGATTTCCTGTTGTTGCGCTGATATGTGTTGTGTGAGTATGCATTTATGTTTTGCTTTTCTTGTTTGGTGTGTCAGCTGGTGAGGGGCCTCGCGCAGATGGTCCTCAAACAATACGATCTTTTTACTTCACCTGCCTGCAGGGGACTGCTGACTATATGAAGAACCTTCGCCTCTCGGCGCCAAGAGATTGAAAATCAGTTGCGTACCTCTGAGTTTGGAGAAGGCTGAGGCCAGTCTATCATCATGCGAGAGAAGTGAAGCCCTCCGGGTGAGTTGGCTGAGGCGAAGAGTCAAGAAGAATCAACTGCGGGCCGTCTACTATGAGGCGGGAGGGTGAGGCGGTCCCGTCTGAGGGATGAGGTGAATCAACTCCGGATGGAAGTTTCAAATGAAAAGAAACAGAAGGAAACTTGCAGCTACGCTTGGATGCGCAAAAAGAAGAACTAGAACGGGAGTTGCTGTGAGAGGGAGGAACTTGCAGCGGAATACCAACACAAGTGGATGATACGTTCATTCTTGGGTATCGCTGCTGTATGAAGAAGAATGACATCAAGCGAGATACCCCCTTCAATTCCTCCGGGGTGAAGAAAAGAAGCTCCATGAGAAGCCTGCTCTCCAATAGTTTATCTCTTTTTGCAAATTCTCTGCTGTAATTTTTCCTTCTGTATTTTGCGGTCCGGAGACCTCTTATGTAATACATTTATCCCATATCAATAATAAAGCACACTTTTTTTTTTCTATTTGAACTTGTGTCTACTTTTCATTGATAGTATTGTTTCAAATTGGACACATTCCATGGTCTAAGTAATGGAGTTCCATCTAACTTTTGTAAATGATAGGATCCATTCTCATTTGCTTTAGACATTATAAAGGTCTTCCCAATTGCTTGGAACTTCCCTGCGCCTACCTTCAGCAGTATTTCAAAAACTTTTCTAGTACTAGCGTACCAATTTTTGAAGTTTCTGGGGCTGACTTTTCGATTGTAATGTGCTATGCCTTTGTTGATAGTCTGCCATCCGGATGGCCGCGCTTTCTCTAACTTCGTCCGCCCAGTCCAAATTTCTTCCTAATTCCGTGTTTGCATCATTTTGCTTTGCTGCGTCAAGTCCGGGATAGTAGGAAGGCCTATTCCAGTGGGAATGACTGCATCCATTCCATATGCAAGGGCAAAAGGAGCGCTTCCTGTTGGCCGTTCGGGTGTGGTTCGATAAGCCCACAGGACGCCGGGCAGCTCCTCCACCCACTTCCCTTTAGATTGTTCAAGCCTTTTCTTTAAGGCATTGATTAGGGTTTTATTTGTGGCTTCTGCCTGCCCATTACTTTGAGGATAACGCGGCGTGGAATACGAATTCCGGATGCCTAGCTCCGAACAGAAGTTCCTAAATCCAATGCTGTCAAATTGTGGACCGTTGTCAGCTATGATAGTTTGGGGGATTCCGAATCGGCAAACAATGTTTTTCCACACGAATTTGGTGACATCCTTGTCTTTGATGCTAGCATATGCTTCAGCTTCCACCCATTTGCTAAAGTAATCAGTGGCGACAAGGAGGAATTTCTTCTGAGCAGGCGCTGCTGGAAGAGGTCCCACTATGTCCATGCCCCACTGCGCGAAAGGCCATGGGCCTGAGACCGATTTCAACGCTGCTGATGGCATATGTGGAATGGGAGCGTACCTTTGACATTTATCACATTTTTTGACATATACTGCCGCGTCTTTCTTCATTGTTGGCCAATAATATCCTTGTGAGTGAGCTCTATGTGCCAGAGATTGTCCTCCTGTATGATTTCCGCATATTCCCTCATGTAGTTCAGCTAACACGTACTGTACCTCTGAATGTCCTAGGCACCGAAGATAAGGTCCTGTGAAGGATCGTTTGTATAGGTACCCCCCAATCAGGGTAAAACGGGCAGCCTGCACCCGGATTTTGTGGCCCTGTTTAGGGTCTCCGGGTAGAGTACCTGTCCGGAGATACTCTGTGATGTCATGCGTCCATTCTTGATCATTCGTTTGACTTGCCTCAATGGTGTTGCAAGTGGATCTTCCTGCAACAGAGGGACTGACTTGCACATGTACAGGCAATAGAATGGCTTCTTTGATGGGTAGGGAGGCAGCTATGCCGGCCAAGGCGTCAGCGCGCCCATTGTCAGCTCGCTTGATTTTTTCAATTGTCCACTCAGTGAATTGCTGTAAGGTGCTTCTTACTTTAGCCAAGTATCGCGCCATGCGTGCGTCCTTAGCCTCATATTCTTTCTGGACGTGCCTTACCACAAGTTGTGAGTCGCTGTAGATCCGGAGTCTGGAGACGGACAGCTCAAGGGCGAGGTCCAATCCGGATAAGATGGCCTCATATTCTGCTTCGTTATTAGATGCGGAGAACCCCAGCCGGATGGCTTGCTCCAGATATTCCCCAGTTGGAGACTGTAGTACAAGTCCCACTCCGGAACCTGATGAACGTGAGGCTCCATCAACTCGCAGAGTCCACCACTCTTGTTCTTTTGATTCATGGTGTTGGTTGGGTCTGCGTGAATATTCTAGCACGAAGTCAGCCATTACTTGGCCTTTTTTGGATAATCTGGGTTGAAATTCGATTCCAAATTCGCTCAATTCGATGGCCCATTGTAGCATTCGCCCGGTTAAATCTGGTTTATGTAAAATGCTACGGAGGGGTTGGTCGGTCAGGACGATCACTGGGTGTGCTTGAAAATAGGGGCGGAGCTTTTGGGCAGCACTTCGAAGAGCTAAGGCTGTTAGCTCAATTTTTGAATACCTGGTTTCTACATCTGCCAATGCCCTGCTGACATAGTAGACAGGTTTCTGCTCATTTGGTGAAGGGCAGCGGAATAGGACGGCGCTGATTGCCTATTCTGAGACAGCGCTTCTCCTTTGGGATGGGGCTGCTTAAGATGGGTGGCTGCATAAGACAATGCTTAATTTTTTCGAAAGCACTTTGAAAACTGTCCGTCCATCTTGTGATCCAGCTTTTCGTATTGCCAAGAAGAAGGGTCGCAATTCATCAGTAAAGCGGGCTATAAAGCGTCCTAATGCGACAAGCTTGCCTGTGAGGCGTTGTAGCTCCTTCTTGCTCCTGGGCGGAGGTGTTTCTATGACTGCCTTGACTTGATCCGGGCTGACTTCTATGCCTCTCTGGCTGACCATAAATCCTATGAACTTGCCAGCACTTACGCCAAAGGCGCATTTAGAAGGATTTAGTTTCATGCCATACCTTCTTAGGAGGTGGAAAACTTCTTGCAAATGAAGAACCGTGCTCCTCTCGATGTTTGCTTTTGACTACGATGTCATCAATATATACCTCTACTGTGTGGCCTATCAATGGTTTGAAAATTGTGGTCATTAATCTTTGATAAGTGGCGCCGACATTTTTGAGTCCGAATGGCATGACTTTGTAGCAGTAGAGGCCATGTGGTGTTATGAATGCTGTCTTTTCTTTGTCATCTGGGGACATATGGATCTGGTGATATCCAGAGAAGGCATCCAAAAAAGAGAGCATCCCTTGCCCGGAAGTGGAGTCCACAATTTGATCTATTCGTGGCAAGGGAAAACTGTCTTTTGGACATGCATTATTGAGATTGGTGTAATCGACACAAACTCGCCATTTTCCTTCTTTTTTGGGTACCACCACTACGTTTGCCAACCAATCCGAATAAGATACTTCTCTGACGAATCCTGCTCCCAGCAATTTGTCAATTTCATTCCGGATGACTTTTTGTCTGTCCGGGTGGAAGCGTCTAATTTTCTGCCGGACGGGCCTGGCGGCTGGAAAGACGTTAAGCTTGTGAGAGGCTATAGAGGGATGAATTCCCTTCATATCCGAATGTGTCCATGCGAAGATGTCATGGTTGCTTCGAAGGATATTTTGCATGCTCTGAGTTTCTTCTTGTGTCATGAGGGAGCTGATGTTCGTGAGATGCTCATCTCTTCTGAGATTTGGATTGTTTGTAAGGGGATCTGCTGCCGGGGGATCTTTGTCCGTCGGACCCAATAATTGCTATTGGTCATGTGTATGGCTGGATTTAGGGGGAGATGCATCCTCCTGACTGGTTCCTGCTTCACGTGCTATTTGGTAGCACTGTCGAGCGGCTAATTGACTGCCATACAAGTTAGTTTGCCCCTCATTGGTGAGGAAACTCACCATTTGATGATATGTAGAAGGGATGGCTTTCATGTAGTGAAGCCATGTGCGTCCCAAAATGACATTGAAGGGTGATAACTCTTGTACCATCGAGAATTGCACGTTGAGGGTGACTGGGCCAGCTTGGACCGACAGTATAATGTCTCCCAAGGATGTGGTTGATGACCCGTTGAATCCGGATAAGATTCGTCCGGGGTTTTCAAGACCCGCAAGACTATGTCCCATATGACCAACGACTGATGCTTGCACCAGGTCGCCCGAACTGCTTGGGTCAACCAAGATACGTCTCACATCGAACTCTCCTATTTCTAGGGAGAGGATGAGGGCGTCACGATGTGGCTGCAGTGTCCGGGTGGGATCCACTGGTGGGAAAATGATTGTCCCGTCTATGGGGTGAAGGCCCTCTCCAGTTAGACCCGGCCGGATGGAATTGATGCGTTCGCGTATTGACGCTGCTCGCAACAATTTCTGCCTTTTCCTCCTGGAATCATATTCCTCGTCAGATGGGCCCCCGTTGATATAGTTTATGACGGCTTTGGGGGCGGCTGGGGCCCTGGGGGCTTCAGAGTTGTGATGTTGGAATGTATCCCTGCCTCTAGTATCTGAGCGGAGGTATTGTCTCAAATGCCCTGCTTTGATGAGTTTTTCCACCAGATACTGGAGGGACCGACATGTTTCTGTTGTATGACCATGATCTTTGTGGAAGGCACACTTCTTGGTGCGGTCTCTCATGGATGGGTCCGTTCCGATGGGTCTAGGCCATTTAAAGTCGGACAACCCTTGGATCATTGGGAGAAGCTTTTCATATGACACGGAGAGGGGTGTAAGAGGCGGCTTATCAGGGCGACTTGGCCCTTCCTGCCTCCGGTCAGCCGGTTTTGGCCGGTCCGAAGGTTTGTCATTTCTATCCGGGTCACCTCTAGAAGCCCGTCCGACAACCAAAAATTGCTGAGTGGCTGCACGCACGTCATCTTCGAGCATTGAATATTTGTTAGCACGTCTGAACAAATCATCCATCGTTGTAGGAGGCTTTTTGGCCAATGATTCAAAAAATGGAGTGCCTAGACAGATACTTCGCTTGAAGATCTGCAGGACATCATCCATGCTGCAAGCCTCTATCTGAAGTACGGCCTGGCCAAACCGTTTCACAAATTCCCTCAGGGATTCGTTATCTCGCATTTTTATATTCTATAGGGTGCTGATATTTTGCTTATGTCGGGCGGAGCACAAGTATTGGCCCACGAAAGCTTCAGACAGGTCCCTGAAATTATCAACAGAGTTAGGAGGTAAGCGATGAAACCATGAGAGGGCCTGCCCTTGTAAGCTGGCAGGAAATACTTTACATAGTAATGCATCATTGCCAATATCGAGCGTCATAAGTTGTCGATAGTGCATGATGTGATCGAAGGGATCGTTGGTTCCATCGTATGTGGAAAATTTTGGTACGAGGAATCCCCTTGGGGGCTCGTAATGGATGATATGAGAGCAAAAGGGCGTGGTGAGCATGTCATCCAACCTTTTGCTGATGGAGCCACTGGGTGGCTCGTTTGGGTGGTTTCTCCCAGTTGTTCGTTTCGCTAGGTGTAAGTGAACGTTCCGCTTCACGGGGGTGACTACGGGGTCACGATGCGGAGATACGTTCTGTACCATGGGAGTGATTATAGGGTCAGGGCGCGGTGCCCAAGTTGTGGCTACTGGTGGCCTTGGTCTGCCAGGCTCTTGCGGGCCTAGTCTTGCGCGCATTGAACTTGACAGCTGTGATTTTTTATCACGTTGTCTCTTTGCTGAAAAATGAGTGGAATTTGAGCTTTCTTCGCGAGGAGCTTGAGGCATGGGTGTATGTGGTTCATGAGGCCTTGCATTGTATGCTCCTGGAATAGCTCCTGCTGACTCAGGGTATATCGATTCTGGCTCTGGCCTCGAGTTTGCCACCTGGCCTCTTGAACGCTGACGACGAGGAGGCCCTGATGTTGAGGCCTGAATTCGTAACACAACGTTCTCTTCTCTCAACCTTTCTGTCTCTTGTAGGAGAGCTTTCAGTTGCTTTTCACTTGCCAACTGTCTTTTTTCAATGGCTTGGCGGCATTTAGAATCGTCTTCCTCCCCTATACTAGATGATTGGCTTTGGGAAGGTGTGGCCATCTTTGCTAGTGACTGAATCAAATGAAAAGATAGAAAGTATTCCCACAGACGGCGCCAATGTTGTTACCTCGCGTCCCTGGTGATCCACGTAGCTACCAGATGGATGGACACGCAATCTCAACACACAAGGGTTCTTGATCCAGTGGTGTACCTGCAAAAAGGGCGTCCGGACAGGGTGTCCGGACGCACCCTCCGATGGTTTTGTTAGCCATGGTAAGAGAAGGAGATATTTGAGACAGTTGGGTTTTTACTAAGTATTCAGAAGTTACCAGCCATCCCCCATTCTTTGTGTGAAGGCTTATATATATATAGCCTCAGGGGTACTGTTCCTCTTATTAATGGTGAGGAGATGTTTTATGTTGTCATGATGACATTGAGTGGTAGCAGAGACATCATCACCCTACAGGCGGCTGTCAGGAACCATGGTAGGTGATGCGGCTGTCAGAGATCATGGGAAGTGACTTGTTGTCATTTCATATTGTCTTCTCACCCTACAGGTGACAGGATGTGGGCCATGGCTGTTTGTGATAGCGTGTAAGACTCGCTTTGCTTTAATTGCCGATCGATTATATCCGGATGGCATATGCTGCTCATCCGGATGTGTTTGTCCGGATGTCTATGCTCTGCCAGCGTCGTTTGCTCTTCCTTGGATGTGAGA
>JBAPGN010001467.1:0-21723 GCA_037355405.1 Vitis amurensis | reverse complement strand
AGACTGAGATAGAAACAAGGAAATATGGACGAAGAGCTCAAGGCGGCGTTGTGAGAAAAAAAGCACTCCGCCTTGCACCCTTAAATGCAAGGGGCGGGTGTGGGCATGCCGCATGGCCCCCCTATACGCGCGCATCGGGTCATCAAGTCTCCATTCACAGCATGCCACGTGTGAGGATCCAGGCTGTGTCCACGTCCCATTTCCGTAGGCATTTATTACCATTAAAAAGGTGATAAGTGATAACCAGGATGACGTACGGTGTTCTTCAATAATTGATAATTCAGTCGTTCGACTCATTCCGTTCACGGCACGCTCTTTCTCGTCCAAAAATATACATACGGTTAATTTCATTCACCTATTAAATATATTTGATTTTTTATATATTTAAAATTTTATCAAATACTTTCATCATTTTTCTTATTTTTATTTTCATTTATCTCTTCTTTTACTCGAAAAATGTACGATGAAATTCAAAACTTATAAAAATTAAATATATTTAAATAAGACTTTGAAGAAGACAAATGAAATTAACCCTTATATTAAAAAATTAAAATTTTTTAAAAAAATTAATAAAAAAAAAACACTAATGTTTGAAATTGTAAGTATATGACTTTTAATGGATTAAAATACCTCATATTTATTTAATAAAAAATTATTAGCTTTTAAAAATAATTCAAAACTAAAAAATTAAGTCAATGCGTGTGATTCTAATCTACATGCAATTTTAAGCGTAAAGGTATCACCTAGTCTCCTTCATTATTTAAGAACAAAGATTTAAACGTAAGAACTTAGGGATAATACGGAATGAATATGAGAACATCTTAGGATTATTAATGAACAATTGAGAATTTGCTTAATATTGGATGAAATTACTTTTATTGATTCCCATAAAAATACTATCCTTCCTTGGCTTATAACCATTGGTGTTGGTTGATTCCGTATTCATGTTGGTGGATGGATTTTCCTTTTATAAGAGTCCAACTTTATGTTACTTCTTATTGCAATTGATTTGTACTCAATTTTGGTATAAAAGAATGATTTAAAATATGATTTTGAATGTGTAATTAAGTACAAATCATTACTTTTAATTTGAATTCTTTTTAAGTTCTCATTAAATAAGTAATTTTTTATTTTATTTTAAGAAACATCTATATATGTAGTAAAAGAAAAAAAGAAAGGAGTTGAAAGAAGAAACCAAAATTGATCTATGCTTGAGATCTAGCACGGAATGAGGACATGGGAGAATGATTAAATAGAAAAGCTAACAATTACACATTCAAAGGAGGATCACTCATTTTGAGTATAACAATGAATTGCCCTTTTATAAGTGTTTAAGAGAGGAGAAAAGAAGTTGAATTGAGTAAATGATGATCACAATTACAATTAATGATCCCTAAAGAACAATTGATGGTTTTGCATGTTGGGGCAACAATTGAACATCTTACACTACAAAGTTGTGATCATCTTTGCCAAATTGAAGAACAATTAAGTAGTCAGGTTGGATTACAATTGACCATTCCTATTCACCTTTGATTGTTCTTGTAGATGTCACAATCATGATTCTAAATTCTAGTTCCTTTGTGCCATAATTTTTTCTTGGACACTTGAACTTCATCTAAACTTGATTGTGTGGGATGTTAATCATATGGAAACTACAATTTTAATATCTCATTTATGATCCACTTGACCATATTGTTAGCACCAAACCTTGCCCACCTACCACCATTATTGCCAATGGTATGACCTTACCAAACTTAGTCATTCATAAAGAGCTACTTGAAAAATAGTTTGATTAACTTATCCACTCTTTAACCCTTTTTTCAATTTTTTTTTTGGTTGAAGAAATGATGTAATGCTACTTGAGAAAACTTTAGTGAGACTGTTAGGTTTCTCTCCATTTTCTTCCCCTCTTTCTTTCTTTATTTTTTATTTTTTTCCCATTATTATAAACTTTATCCTTGTTTCTGTGGTAACCCTAAAGATAAAAACCCTACACCATCTATTTCATGTCTATTTTTTTTTTCACCTTCAACTTAGGTTAAGTCTCTTCGTTATACTAGCTTAGTTGTAGGTCTTCACTCTATATTACATGATCATATTAAATTAAACAACTTTCTCTTATTGTATCTTGAATTGTTGTCACCTTCATTATTTTCTGAATCATTTTTGCTTATTCTATCTTCCCTTTTAGTAATATTCATCTATCTTAGCATCCTGACTTTAGCAACAATTATTATTTCTTTAAAATTTTTATTTTTAAAATTTGTGCCTTAACTTGATAACATTTTGAACAATAACCGTTAATTGTCTTTGTAACATTCTTTAAAATTTTGCCTTTAAATTGATAGTGGTAATCTATAATCCTCATTCTACTCTAAATACCCTTCCTTGTTAATTTATCTGCTTTGGTATTTTGACCAACATTCTCCTCATATTTGCATTGCTCATGGGTAAGCATGTGGTCATTGATTTTCAATTCAATCATGATCAAGTTCAAAATGATGCTCTTCATGTTGCTTAGGTGCTATCAAAAGATCAATTAATAGATCGATGCTCTAGCAAAGCCATTACATTGTAATTGATTTCTTTCTCTTAGGACCAAGATTGGAGTTTTCCATCTTGATGGGGCATGTTAGAGAAAGTTAATGTCATATTTATCTATTATTAATTTAACTTAGAATAGAAAACAATTATTAATTATTAGATTAAATTAGAATAGAAGGTGGAGTTTGAATTTGAGTAGAAGATAGACCCAAATAATCTGAATTAGAATAGAAAATAAACTTTATTTATATATAAACATTCATCAATCATTGAAGAGAAGACCATGTTATATTTTCGCAAATTTTTCTTTCATTATAGTTTTTGTTTTGGATTTTAGAACTGATTCATTCAATGTTATTGAAAAGTTATCATTTCATTTTTTATCCAAATCTTGTTTACATAGTCCTAGCCACTCCTTACCCCCTCATTTCTTAACCTTAGTCACATTTCTTTGCGCGAACTTTTTTATTTATTTATTTATCTTTTTTCATTTTTTATTTAATAGTCCAAATTTCACTCACATGTCAATAATTTAGATTTAAAATTTGATTGGGTATGGAAGCAGTACCTTCAAATATTTTATCTTTAGAATTTTATATTTTAAATCCTTTGAAAAAAATGAAACGTATAAAATTATTAATTAGGGACATGCTAGGACAACAAATCATTTAATGATACCTAGCTACCTCTAATGAAAAAAATTATATTATTTATTTATTGTTTTAATAATAAAAAAACTTAATATTTTATTAATGGAGTAGGTATATATGGCTAATCAACTTGATATTGAATGAAGTGTGACACATATGGTGATATACATCATAGAAGTATCATTTAATTGTAAGATTGAAATTGATGAAAATTATTGAATTTATTAATACAATATTTTTTCTAAAGAAATGCTATAGAAGCATAGAAAAAAAAAACCATATAAATAATGCAAAGTGAGATAATGCAAATCTATAAATATGAAAATTCTTTATTTATTCATGCAAGTCTACGTGTAGTTTTGATGATTGAATTGATAAGGTTCATTGAAAATAAGTATAAATAATTGCTTTTCGCGGACATGTTGATTAATTGAAAATAGCATAAAACACTACTTTTCACGTTAATGCATTCGGATTGGGTCATCGGGCTTCAATAAGGGAAAAAATAATGAATCATGATTTGCTTCCAACTTGGCATCTTCTTTGTGACATATTTATGATAATTGTTTTTGTATGAATTTGTGAAAAGTCTTCAGATTAGTTTATAAGATAATTACAGTATTGTTATTTAATAACCATGTAGGGGCCAATGACAAAGAAAGAGACTTTTAAGATAATAAAGCTACCTGAACAATGATTTGAGAACTAAGAAGAATTCATATTAAAAATAGGATAGTTGTGCCGAAGTTGTTGATAATAATACAGTGATTTGAGATGATAAGAGTTAGTAGAGGATAAAGACAAGTTGATTTGAAATCCCTCTCAAAAGATTTGCAAATAGACAGAATTTATTGAAGTTATTGATCTTCTATAAATGATCATCTCTAGCTACCAGTCAAGCTATGGGAAAGGCATGTAAATGGAAAGTAGTGGAGGTAGGTGTGTTTTCGTCCACCAGGAATATGTTATTCCAACAAACACATTAATTGAAGAGGAAGATGGAAATAGAAATCACTGGGCAACATGGTATAGTATTGTTCTAATAATCAAATCACTTGAAAAGGAAAATTAGAAAGAGACATGACAAGGAAAGACAAAGTAACATCAGTTAAAATTTGAGTTTGATAAATGTTTTTTCATATTTTTTTTAACATTAAGAAAAACTTTGTTAACAAAAGTTAGCCATTTATTTGATCCTTCCATTAACATTTCCTTGTGTAACTATTGAAGTATCAAATGATTCAACGATAGAAAAATAAGAAATTTAATGTTTATAATTCAATGATAAAAAAATAAGAGATTTGACATTACTAAAGAGATATTTATCGAAAAATATGATTAAACATATCATGTCACATGTATATTTAAGTTTTATTATTTTGTCATTTAGTTCCAACAAACACATTAATTGAAGAGGAAGATGGAAATAGAAATCACTGGGCAACATGGTATAGTATTGTTCTAATAATCAAATCACTTGAAAAGGAAAATTAGAAAGAGACATGACAGGGAAAGACAAAGTAACATCAGTTAAAATTTGAGTTTGATAAATGTTTTTTCATATTTTTTTTAACATTAAGAAAAACTTTGTTAACAAAAGTTAGCCATTTATTTGATCCTTCCATTAACATTTCCTTGTGTAACTATTGAAGTATCAAATGATTCAACGATAGAAAAATAAGAAATTTAATGTTTATAATTCAATGATAAAAAAATAAGAGATTTGACATTACTAAAGAGATATTTATCGAAAAATATGATTAAACATATCATGTCACATGTATATTTAAGTTTTATTATTTTGTCATTTAGTTCCATTTATTTGTATGTTAATCTTGCTTTTCATATCTGATTCTATTATTTTAATTGTACATTAATCTTGTTATTTGCATTTTTATATGTTAGAGATTTGGAATATACTGTTTTTATACTTTAGTTTTTCTTGTAAAAAAATATTTAAGTTTTAAACCTTTGAAAAAAATATCCCCTTAAAAATGTAAAAGTAAAATGCAATATCCAATCACAATCGCCTTGGTTAAGGCTCCACCAACCTTTATCTCGTGGCCCATCTATATGTAAATGTAATCTAATTAATCTAAATTAACTTAAATCCAATCTTAAATAGTTATTACTTAAATGAACTAAGATGTGACATGTATCAAATTGCTTTTATTAAAATTAAAAGGTTATTATTAATTTATACCTTATAAGCAGCTTAACTGGGGAGCATTATCTCCACGAAAAAAGTTTAAAATTATTTTGATATTTTTATTTTCATATTAAAAAGATAAATAAAATATTAATACTAAGCATCATCATTGATTTTCAAAGAGCTAGGCAAAGGATTGCAATCTCACCCATAATCATTCATTATTAGATATTCGATTTCGATGAAATAAATTGTGCAGTTTGACTTGGGGAGGTTAATTTGATGCTCCCTATCCTGAAAACGATGGTTCTATAATAATAGTAAATTAATTATATTATTAAGTGCTGGGTTTGGTGGGTGTCGGCTGACCCATGCCATTTATGGCATCCTAGTTAGCTAGAGTCTGCCAAATTCCAATCACTTTCAAGTTTCAAGTGATTTATGCTTTTTATTATTTGCATGAGGTTGCATGATGCAAATCCTACTTGATCACATTTTATGGAGTATCGGTTTTTTTTTTTTTTTTTTTTTTTTTAACTTATACGGCTATTTTAAAAAATGTAACTTTTGGAAAAAAAATTCTTAAAATACGGTAGTTATAAAACTTTTGATAAATTTATAGTATTTTTTATCACTTTAAAAAGTGTTTTTTGAAAAGATACTTTTTATATTTTTCACATCAATGATCCATGTTAAAGGTGTTTTTTCAACGGATATCTTCTATAATTCTATAAAATTGAATTTACATTAAAGATATCTCTTCAAAAGATAATTTTTTGTAATTTTTTATTAGTTATACACGTTAAAAAATTGAATTTATATTAAAAAAAATATACTTTTAACAATACCATAAAATCAAATTTATACTAAAAGTGCCTCTTGAAGGACATCTTTCATAATGTTCATATCAATCATACATTGAAAAAAAAATTAAATTTACGTTGAAGACGTGTTTATAATTCTATAAAATTGAATTTATAATAAATGCGTTTTTTAAAGAAACACTTTTCATAATTTTTATATTAATCACCTATAAAAAAATTAAATTTATATTAAAAGTATAAAGAAAAACATTTCAATATAAATTTAATTTTATGAAATTATGGATGGTGTCTTTTAAAAAGATACTTTTAGTATAAATTCAATTATTTCAATAGATGACTGATACAAAAATTATTGAAAGAGATACCTTTAATATAAATTTAATTTTATGAAATTGTAGAAAATGTCTTTTAAAGAAACATGTTTAATATAAATTCAATTTTTTTCACTATATAACTGATATAAAAAATTGTAAAAAATATATCTTTAAAAGACAATTTTAATATAAATTTAATTTTATAGAATTATAAAATGTGTTTTTTGAAGAGACACTTTTAATATAAATTCAAAATTTTTTAACGTGTGTTATTGATATAAAAATGATGAAAAATATATTTTAAAAAGACACCTTTAATTTTTTTTTTTTGAATGTGTATTATTGATATAAAAATGATGAAAGATGGATTTTTAAGAAACAAGTGGCAAAGAGTACCATAAATTTGAAAATATTTTTTAATGCCGTATTTTAAAACATTAATTTTAAATTCGTCGTACAATTATCAGAAGCCCATCGAGTGTCACCACCAAGAAGTTAAAAAATAAAAAAATAAAAAATAAAAAAAACCTTCCACTAAGATGCTTTTCTTTCTAATCTTCTTACTTTCTTATTAATTTATTCTATTGTGTGTAAGGCGTGATGATTTCTTTAATAGGCAATCAATTATCAAAAGAACGTTGATTTAGTTGTAGCCAGCCTCACTAAGGGCCCACGTGATTCATACTGGGTTATACAATTGAATTCTAGTTTATTTATGTGAAAAACAAACAAATAAATAAATAATGGGTTGAAATAATATCAAGAGATCATAACTTGGAAATAATTAAATTTAAAATTTAAAATCTTAAATTTAAATGGACACCACATTTGGTAATTAGAAAAACATTTTTTGAGAATAGTAAACAAATGGTTGGTTTGGTAATTGTTTTTTTAAAATAATTTTTAAAAATAATTTTTTAGAATAGTTTTTGAAAATTTTTTTTTGATCTTGTAAAATAAAAATTTATTTGAAAACTTAAATATTTTAAACTTGTTTTTAATATTTTAAAATATGTTTTAAAAATAATTTTTATGTTTAATATTTTTTAATTATTTTACATGTTTATATAATTATTTCTTAAAACAACCTTAAAAAAAAAAAGTAAAAATAACAAAAAAACAATTAAGAGATGTTATGTGAAAATTAACATATCGTATTTTAATCTTAAGATTAGAAAACAAAAAACAACTTTTAAAAACATAAATTAGAAAACAAAGAATACATTTGACAATTAAAAACTATTTTTTGATTTTATCTCAAAAAGTATTTCTTAATTGTTTTCACTTATTTTTTTAGAATTGTTTTAAAAAATAATTATATAAATATGTTTAATAATTAAAAATAAAACTTTACATATAAAAATCATTTTTAAAACATATTTAAAATATTTAAAATAGATTAAAATATTTCATATTTTCAAATAAAATTTTATTCTATAAAATGTTAAAAATAATTTTTAAAAACCATTTTCGAAAAACCGTTATCAAATGATAACTTAATTTCTCCTTCTATTTTTAGTATAATTTTATCAAAATCATTACAGGTTGGCTGGTAGAATGGCCATCTCGTATATAGTTTAGTATTATCTTTCAACAGAAATGATAATGAGGCCATGTGAGGCCCTACGTGATCGGGTTGGTTGGGAGTTGGTGTGGGAATTATGGTGGGTGTTGGGTACCCTAGCAATCAGTCCACGTTCTTCAATACGGTAAAGGCTGTTACGATATTTCATTACCCTTTCATTTTTTATAGTCTAGTGGCAGACAACTAAATCCTTGAGAATTTGTTCTCCATTTTTAAAGTGTCTCCATTTTCTCATTTGATATTAGGGTATTAGCAAAGAAGTGAAAGTATGACAGCCTAAACAAAGAAAATCCTCGGTTATAACTTTATTTTGCTAGTAGAGGAGATTATCACAAATCTAAATGGATAAGAAAAGACATAAAATGTGTTGGAGTTTGGGGTTTCCAAATTTTATTTGATCCAATCCCCGTAGCCCACCATTGATACCGTGGAACTTACTTGCATGGGACTTGATCTCCACTTGGACCACCATCTTCGCAAGTTGAGCCATTATATTTGTTTTGTTTGAAAACCAAGCACTAACTGCCAAGAATATGAAGGCTTGAAGAAAACACTTGACTACCCTTAGCCCTATATAGACCGAAGGGAAGGGTGGGATACGAGAGCATGGTAACCTTACAGAAATAATAAGAAATTTTCAAGTATATATATATATATATATTAACCTTGTAATTTTTTTTTATTTATTATAATTGAAGAACCTTTCATAACCAATCCCTTAAGATTTTCTATAAGAACCCAAACCTCGGATTGATGATCGTCTACAATAATCAATACCAGATAAATTCAAGATATTATCGCAGAATTCTAACCTAAAATTAATCATATGTCGTTTACTGATAACACTTCCTACTGTTCGCTTCAAAACTTGTAATTTTATTTTGATCCATAGTAAATAAATTAAATCAAAATATAAAAACATGAAATGATAATAAAAAAAATATTCGAAATATAAACACATGGGAAGCAAGTAGAATGTAAAGCAATTGAATCATGTTATACATTGATTGATCTCCCTTCTTTGGTAGACCAAGATCACTATGGTCAGTTCAAATTTCTCCTATAATTGTGATAGTTGGTGAGTCATAAAAAAGCCCAAGTCCAACCAACAAAAGTCTCTCCATTATTAATGATGTGACATTTTCCCATTTAATTTCAGGGAGGTTAAAAAAAGTAGGACTAGCATAACAAATAAAATCTTCGACGGGCAAATTTTTATATAGACCCACTCAGGGAGACCTAAAACAAGAATGTGATACCCAATGACTTTACTTTCATGGCGGAGAAAATCAGATTCTGAAAGTGATGTGCCAAGACAGGACGCAAAATGTGACGCTGATAAATTGCTCTCTCTCCAAATAAAAAACTCGAGAAAATGATTGGGAATTTTGCGAACGGCCAATTTTGAGTAAGTGATTAGTGGCAACTGAAAGAATCTAGACTGATGCATATATTTAAAGGCTCCTCATGATGGCTTATAACGTATGTGAAATAATTAAACTGCTTTTGCGCATACATACAGGTTTTATATACATAATAATGCCTTCATAAAAGAAACCAACCGATCGCAAGAGGCAACTCTCAGTAGCCCAGAACCAAATTACAAGCACTAATATTTATGAAGTAAATCATTCAGGGAAACTTATGAATATCTTCTCGGTATTTACTCGGCCCAGAGGGTATTGAACTTCCCCTAAGCTTGTGCTTATTGAAGAATACAAAGCATATATGCACTTCCACGTTCTGGTCTTTTATATACAAGTTTTTGGGATTACACTACCGAAGGATATGATCTTGATGTTATGCGCTGAGATAGTGACCCTCAATATCTTTAGTGATATTCACAGCAAACTCCAGGTAAGCATGTGGATCTGGAACGTCCTCATTTACTTTCTCATATTCCCGAGTCCATTTCACCAAGGTGCCCTTATCCTTTGCTGTTACCTGCATGGAGGACTTGAAGCTTCTTGAAATGATTCATGACCTCTGCATCCAAAACCTTGGAAGTGATGGATATGTTTTTCTGTTAGAAAACCACACTTCACACACAGGTTAGTCCATAAGAAAATAAAAAGAAAACTGAAAAAAAAACAGAGAATTAAGGAAGAAGATTAGACCGAGTCTTGTGAAAACCACAATCTCCTTAAAACAGATTCGCCTTCTCCACAGGTGCTTTGAGAATCGCAAGGCGTCTGTCTCCCAGGATAAAACGATCTTCGAATGGCAGCAACAGCACTCTGCAGCCACTCCGGCGAACTGGAAATTGTTCAACTCTATCACGGACACGAAGGAAGGAACTCTGACAATACTCCAAAGTTTTTTTTTTTTTTCTGTTCTGTGCTTATGAAAGAAAGTCTACCACTATTTATAGACTTTAAGGAGGAAGAATACAGACAGATTCAGAAAGCCAAAATGAATTTGGCTTCTTGAGACCCTTAAAATTCTGGAAAAAATTGATGAATTTATTTAATTCAAGGGATTTCCTTAATTTCATTCATCCCCTTTTTCCAACAATTCCCCACATGAACGAAATTAAGACACGATGAACATTGTGATAGAGTACAACGGTTGAAACCTGCATAGGAGAGGTAGGTGTTACCCTTTGAACCTTCCCTTGTAGAAATATGTTTACTCTACTAGCTAAACAGTAGACACGATGTCCTTGAACTGTTCTGCCATTTAAGTAGATGATGACATATCTCACACAGGAATCTTCCTAACATATTTCAGTTCTCACTTTTATGTTCATTTTGGCCATGAACATACGCCTGGTTCTGTAAGAGTTTAATAAGAATTGTGCCCTATTCAATTCCCTTAGAAGCGGCCCCACTTCACTCTTACATAGGTGATCTCTTAATCACGAGTAACCCGCATTACTCTGTTCGGATTTCCGAAGCATAAGGATCATTAAAAGCATAGCTTACCCTTTCCTCTTACGGCATCACTATTTTATCATAGGAATGGACTGGGGAAGATCCCCACAGTGATTTAACAAAGTCTTTACAGTTTAGTTGTCCCTTTTGAACCTAGATCTCGGGATCTCCAGTCAACTAGGTTGGGTATCCACTGTATTGACTTATTCTTTTATGGGCTTTAGTCCCATTCCCCTTGATGACTTTTCAACTAACTCTCTATTTAACCCTTTGGTTAGTGGATCCGCAATGTTATCTTTGGATTTCACATAGTCCACAGAGATAACCCCAGTTGAGAGTAGTTGTCTAATGGTATTGTGTCTACGACGAATGTGTCTAGACTTACCATTATACATATTACTCCGTGCTCTACCAATTGCAGATTGACTATCACAATGTATGCAAATTGGAGGCACAGGCTTTGACCACCTTGGAATATCCTCTAGGAAGTGGCGTAACCATTCAGCCTCTTCCCCACATTTATCTAGTGCTATAAATTCAGATTCCATTGTGGATCTGGCAATAACCGTTTGTTTTGAGGATTTCCACGACACTGCTGCACCTCCTAGTGTAAACACATAACCACTATGGGATTTTGAGTCTTTAACATTAGATATCCAATTCGCATCACTATATCCTTCAAGTACAGCAGGATATCTCGTATAGTGCAGCCCATAATCACGAGTAAACCGTAAGTACTTTAGTACTCTTATAATTCCTTGCCAATGCTTGGCTCCAGGATTACTCGTATATCTACTCAGTTTACTAACCGCATAGGCTATGTCTGGTCTTGTACAACTCATTAAGTACATTAGACTGCCTATTATTCTAGAGTATTCTACTTAAGAAACACTCTCACCTTTATTCTTGGACAAATGTAGAGTTACATCCACCGGTGTTCTAGCAACTCCAGAATTATCTTTATCAAACTTTCCAAGAATTTTGTCTACATAATGTGACTGACTTAATATGAGTTCATCTGATGTTCTTTTGATTTTTATTCCCAATATAACATCAGCAAGTCCCATGTCTTTCATGTCAAACCTTGAATTCAACATGTTCTTTGTAGATGTGATCATCTTATCATCACTACCAACAATAAGCATGTCATCTACATACAAACATACAATGACATATCCATGTTCTGTATCCTTGACATAAACACACTTGTCACATTCATTGATTTTGAAGCCATGTGACAGCATAACATTGTCAAATTTTTTCATGCCATTGTTTCGGTGCTTGTTTTAAGCCATACAAAGATTTCACCAGTTTACAAACTTTCTTTTCTTGTCCTGGAGCTGAAAAACCCTCAGGTTGCTCCATATAGATTTCTTCATCTAAATCTCCATTTAGAAAGGCTGTTTTTACATCCATTTGATGTATTTCAAGATTTCTCAATGCAGCAATTGCAAGTACCATCCTTATGGAATTTATTCTCGTCACAGGAGAATATGTGTCAAAATAATCTAGGCCTTCAGTTTGTCTGTAGCCTTTGATTACAAGTCTTGCTTTATACTTGTCAATTGATCCATCTACTTTCATCTTTCTCTTGAAAATCCACTTGGAACTTAAAGGTTTACAACCTGGTGGAAGATCCACTAGTTCCCAAGTATGGTTTTGCAATATGGAATCAATTTCACTCTTAATGGCTTCTTTCCACATAAGACCTTCTGTAGAGTTCACTGCCTCTTTAAAAGTTTGAGGTTCGCCTTCAAGCATAAAAGTTAGAAAATCTGGACCAAAAGACTTTTCTGTCCTTACCCTTTTGCTACGTCTAGGTTCTACCTCAACTTCTTCATTTTGATCCTGAATCTCAAGCATTCTTTTTGATGAACTTGGCTCTTCTTTGGATTTACATGGAAATACATCTTCAAAGAATGATGCATTCCTTGATTCCATTATCGTGTTCTTATGAATATCTGGGATATTTGATTCATAAACAAGAAACCGATAAGCATTACTATTATGTGCATAGCCAATGAAAATGCAATCAATAGTCTTAGGTCCTATTTTCACCTTTTTAGGTGGAAGAACTGCCACTTTAGCAAGACATCCCGACATTCGTAAGTATGTGTAGGATGGCTTTCTTCCTTTCCATAACTCATATGGAGTCTTTTCTGCTTTCTTTTTGGGTACCTTATTCAAAAGGTAATTAGCAGTTAAAATGGCTTCTCCCCACATGTTTTGTGGCAAACTAGAACTTATTAACATTGCATTCATCATTTCCTTTAAGGTACGATTCTTTCGCTCAGCCACTCCATTGGATTGAGGCGAATAAGGTGCTGTTGTTTCGTGTATAATCCCATGTTGAGCACAAATGTCAACAAATGGCGATTCATACTCACCACCTCGATCACTTCTTAGTACCTTAATTTTCTTGTTGAGTTGATTCTCAACTTCGGTTTTATAGAGAACAAATTTCTCTATAGCTTCATCCTTGCTTTTTAGTAAATACACATAACAGTATTTGGTGCTATCGTCAACAAAAGTAATAAAATATTTATTACCACCTCTTGTTTGTACAAATTTCAAATCACAGATATCACTATGGATCAAATCAAGGGGTTCAGTGTTTCTTTCAACACTTTGAAAAGATGACCTTGTTAGTTTTGCCTCAACACAAGTTTCACATTTATGGTTGGAATTAATTTGGAATGTTGGTATATGATTTAAGTTAATTAATCTACGTAATGTATCATAATTAACATGTCCTAATCTACCATGCCATAGATTAGAAGACTCAAGCATGTAAGTAGAAGTACTAGCTTTATTCATATTTGACTTAATAATAGTCATTACATTGAGTTTCCACATTCCATCACTCATATACCCTTTCCCAACATACATTCCACTCTTGGACAAAACAACTTTGTTTGAATCAAAGACCAACCGAAATCCATGATTATTCAGCAATGAACCAGACACCAAGTTCCTGCGAATTTCCGGTACATATAAAACATTGGTCAGAGTCAACTCTTTCCCAGAAGTCATCTTCAAGATTACTTTACCTTGACCCTTGATCTCAGAGGTAGCTGAGTTCCCCATGAACACTTTTTCCCCATTCTCAATTGGTTCAAAAGTGGAGAACATTTTCTTATCAGAGCATACATGGCGAGTAGCACCAGTATCAATCCACCATTCCTTTGGGTTAGAACCCACCAAGTTCACTTCAGAGACTACTGCTGTGAGGTCAATGTCAGAAACATTTCTAGTGATGTCGTCAATCACATTAGCTTCCTTAGGTTTATTCTTTTTGGGCAGTCTACAATCAACAGACTTGTGACCTTGCTTACCACAGTTGAAGCATTTCCCTTGAAATTTCGGCTTCTTTGAGATCCCTCCTTTAGGTCCCAACTTAGATCCTTTCCCTTTGTTGTTGTTCGTCTTTGCCTTGGAACTTTGACCATGTTCCACAAAGTTAGCCTTGGCCTCATTTAGAGTGTGCGCCCCTTTCTTTTCAGATCTTCTATTATCTTCTTCAATGCGAAGTCTAATAATTAGATCCTCGATGCTCATTTCCTTTCTTTTGTGTTTGAGGTAATTCTTAAAATCTTTCCAAGCAGGGGGTAGTTTTTCAATAATAGCTGCTACTTGGAAAGTTTCACTCAACATCATTCCCTCAGCATGTATCTCATGCAAGATTACTTGAAGTTCTTGGACTTGACTTACCACAGTCTTGGAATCTACCATCTTATAGTCGAGGAAGCGACCCACAAGCAAATTCTTAGCCCAGAGAATCCTCCATTATCTTGATCTTCGGCTCATAGAGATTCCGCAGCTCCTTAGCTCGTCCTTCTTGTCAGAAATTAAACATTGTACAACGATATCAGGCTAAACCTTCATGACCTTCAATTTCTACACCAATAAGTCAGAAATGTTTCCAAGCCATTATAGCATCTGATGACTTGGATACGTGCTCCGTTCTTCTTTGAAGGCTTAAGAGCATCCTCATCAAGATCTGCCAAGATTCAACGTGTGTCAATAGACTACCGGCATCTTTATTGTCTGCCACTATTAAAATTTATCCACTGACACTTTCGTCTGGGTTTTTTCTGGATGGACAGATTGGATACAAGCAGTAGCCAGTCGCTGGCACATCGGAGCCGACCAGTAGGGTTGCCACTGGCCGGCTTAATCTCAGTCGTACAACAACTCGTTATCAAGGATTCAGTTGTCATTTTTTTCTGAAACATCCAAGAGATGTCGTCAATTTCTTTCATTTTTTTTTTTTCTTTTTTTTTTTACTTAATAACTAATAAAAAAAATAAAAAAATAAAAAAAAAAACCTGAAACTCACTTTACAGCGTATTCCAGGACCAAGATAGTGGTGGTATAATGACTCAGACCAGGACTAGCTTCCTTGACAGATATTCAGTTCGCCAGGAAATTGGACGGGCGTCATATGGTCGACTTACATCCTACCTTAGACAGACTTTGTTGTCATCATATTTCCACAATTTTTTCAAAAGACTTGGGTACAAACTTTAATAAGAAGGTTTTTTCCCATAATAAAAAAAAACCATGAGTTATAGTCAATGGTGTGGCATACTGAGTTGAAGATGAGAAAAAGGGCTCAGGGTTACGCGTTCAAAACTTCTTTTTGTACCGAAAGTTGTGTTGTTGTCGTTTTTTATTTCAGATAAAACCCAATATTAAAAAATACAAATTTTTGAAATTATTTTTTTTCTTTCAGCATAACCCAACTTTCAAAAAAACACAATTTGGAGAATTTTTTTTTCACCTAGATTAAAACCAATTACAACAACTTATTTTATATTTATTTTATTTATTTTTTCTTCTTTTCGGAAAGAAAAATTTGTTTCAAAAAAAATAAAACCAACAAAAAATTTTTTTTTTTGTTTTTTTTGTTTTCCGAACCGAAAACAACAAAACCAAATTGTTTGTTTGTTATCCCGGATAACTTAACAACAGATTATTTATTTATATTTGTTTTTTTTTCAATTAAATTGTAATTTACATTTTTTTTTTGTTTTCACTCTTCACAGCCACGTTTTTTTTTTTTTCTCTTCTCTTCTTCCTGATAACTTGTTTTCTTTTCACCACAACCACCTGGGTTTTTCAACCTTGCCAACCGCAAGGTTTTTTTTTTTTTTTTTCTTCTTCTTCCCTGATACTGTTTTTCCTTTCACAACCACTCGGTTTTCCTTTATTTGAAATCTCTTTTTAGATTGTAGAAAACATCACTTCACACGACAGTTAGTCCATAAGACAAATAAAGAAACACTGGAAAATAAAACAGAGAATCTAAGGAGAACGAGAAAGATTAGACTGAGTCGTGTGCAAAACCCCCAATCTCCTTCCTTAAAACAGGATTTCGCCTTCTCCATGTGGCTTTGAGAATTGCAGGAGTGCTGTCGCCATGGGATAAAACAGCGTTATCTATCCGAATGCAGGCAACAGCACCTCTTGCGCACTCCGGCGCAACGTGAGAAATTGTTCAACCTTTCACGGGACGATCTGAAGGAAGCGAACTCCTGATCAATACTCAAGTTTTCTTTTTTTTTCTGTTCTGTGCTGTATGAAGAAAGATCTACCACTAGTTAATAGACTTTAAGGGGGAAGAATACAGACAGATTCAGAAACGCCAAACAATGAATTTGGCCATTCATTGAGACCTCTGGTAGAATTCCTGAGATAAAAATTGATAGAATTTATTTTAAATTCAAGGGGATCTTCCTTATTTCATTCCTCTCCATTTTTCCAGTTTTCGTTATCTGCTCTGATTTCGTAGTCTCCGTCGCGCGCCACAGTCTTGGAAGGTTACACGCTCCTTAGTTGCAGTTCAAAACATGAGGGGTTAATCTAAAACAATATCATATCGGAATTTGGAAAAGATACCATAGGAGTGTGCAACGCAAAAGGTAAAATATGAGATTACTAGTTGTTAGTTTGTTTTAAAATAATGTATGAAAAAGTTAATGTTGATGGATAGGAAAAGCTCTTCTTATAGCATTCGATATTCTACTCCATCTACAGGCTCGAAGGTAAGTCATCATGGAAGCAGCCAGACATCTCATTCGAATTTATATTGCAAACACCTCGTATGAGGGACCCTTCTTTTAATTTGTTATTATTATCTCGCGGACTATTCTGTCGATATATTACAAAACACGAGGGCCATGTGTTGGTGTACGATTGTGTCTGATTGAGCCGGTGGATTGGAATCAATGGTTAGCGTTTGCAGTACTGATACTAATGTCCGGAGCTTGACATAGCCCACACTGCTTCATATCACGTACGGAAAGGGTTGGACTGCATGTCCATATCATGGGCCTCTATCCTCCTATCCTAGTGGAATATCAAGGTTGGACACGAATGTTTGTGATTGGTACTGAATTTTATGTGCCGAAGATCTAGATAATAAAAAAAACACGGCATAAGCTTTATATATATGGGAATTTAATTTTCTAATGATGTGGCGTTTTCAATAAAAGTTGGATAATGTGGTTGCACGCCAAAAAAAAAAAAAAGGTCCGAAAATGGTAATGTGGATTAGGCCATGGCATGATTTTTGTTTTGCTTTTAAGATGATGCATGTGCAGAAAATTCTGAATGTGATCCCCCATTATGACGCACAAAATGGGACATTTATTTACTGCATAGCTTCAGATAAATTTCAATATTAAGGGAAGGAGTCTCTTCTTTTTTCTTAAGTACCATAGGTTAGCGCAATTTCTGTTGACATGATTTGATTTCTCTCATGATGGACAGCAACTGTTAGCAATTCCATATCATGAAATGAATCTCGATGCAGCCCAAAATGTCTCTTTTTGAAGACATAATAAAATTTGACAGCATCCAATGTGAATCTTAAATTCACCAAACCATATTGCATAACTAGATTGCCTTGAAGATTGGTCGTATTAGGAGTCTGATTAATATTCTGTAATCTAAGTCAGCTTGCGACGCGCCCCAACCCGGAGGTCAAGCCCGTTTCATGCTTAGTTATCAAACGTATTCAATAATTAGAATCCAGCGTAGTGAAAACGACCTTTAAGTAACAAATTTTAACTAACTTAAAATATCATCTCAATTATTAATTTATTTTTCTCAAAATTCTTGTAAAAAGAGTTTAGAACAAAGAAATTATAATATGGAATTCAATTTGCGAATAACGCTAATAATAATCAAGTTCCAAAGTTGTTTCTAATAAAAATACTTTTCTTACCTCATCCCTCCTTATATCATTTATAATTGAAAAGGAGAATAAAGAGAAAAGTGAACCTGGCGGCTCAATGATAAAAGTTAGTATAAGGAAGATCAATTATTATATATAATAAAATTTTAAAAAATACCACATCTTTATAAAAGTCCATTAGCATGTAAGCTCATTTGATTCAATAATCAAATTCATTGTTTTTTTTTTAAAATTAAGCACTTTCAATTTAAAGATAGAATTAAATAATAATTTGCTATATTATATATTAAAAAGTTGTCAGCGCTATTTCATTTGACTCGGTCAGTAATATATTGAGCAAACTACTAGCCTGTACTTTGTGTGTAGCCTTCATGTATTCTTAATTGTGTGGACAGCGCATTTTCATCAATGATTTATATCAAACTATTAAATCCTTAATGACTAAGGTTACATTACATCATGCACTACTCCTAACAAGGTAATAAAGGTTGGCAATTATCTTTGAGGTTGACAGGTCACTATAACTGTTTTAAAGGATATTTTTTAATCAATGCTATATAAGGCGACTAAATCTTTAATTGGAACTTACATCGCATCGTTAACCTGCTCATACAAGATAATAAAGCGTTAACAATTTCCCTCTATTGATCAAGGTCTAAAACTAGATTTTGTTATATTTTATTATTCTACTACTCCTCGATAATTAATTATAACATAGAATCAAAGCAAATTCACTGTTGAAGAACTTCCTTGCATTTTAAAATTGAAACAATGCAAAAAATTCTTCTTTTTCTTCAAATCAAAGTTTCCGGACTTTGTATAGTTTTTATTTCCCGTTTATTTTGTCCTTCATTATTTGATAATGTGGAGAAACTGAAATGAGCATTAAAGAATAGTGGCGTGAATTTTAGGAATTTTCTAACTCGTTCGAATCGAAGTTCTTCTTACAAACCCATTGTTAATTTTTTTTTCTTGTTTATTCTTTTCAATTTTTTTATATATGCAAGAAACCACAAAATGGAGAGAAGATATGGTTATTCGGAACAAAATATTTCATTTATCTTTGTAAATATCCCTAATTTTTTTTTTAAAATTTTTAAATTACATAGATATCCCTAAATTTAAAAGTTGGGATGTAATCCTACACATTAAAGAGAAGAGTATACTTATTACATTTTAGTTAAGATTACTTTACGCTTATGGTAAGGGGATTTTGCCCTTTCGAATGATAGACTTTATTGTAGGAGATGATTTTTTGACACATGTGATCTAGAATCAAGAATTGTAGGCTGTGGACATACTCAAAGGTCTCATGATGGAGCCGCAGTGGATGTTTTCATTCATGTTATTTCCCGATGGCCATATATAGTTCTGTCAATTATGTAGTATCCCATTAAAAGAACAAAGCAACTCCCGGACAAGATAGCATACAATCAATCACACTCATGCACTAATATTATTGCACAAGTAACCAAGGCAAACCTAGTTTATCTTCTCGGCAATAATCACCAAGTCCACACCTGGATTTTGCGTTTATTGAAAGATAGAGATCGTACGTAGATGGACTTCCGAGTTCCAAACTTTATTTACGAGCGAGATACTAGCAAAGGGTAGATATGGCCTTGGTGTTATGCATTGAGAAGGTGACTTTGATATCTTTGGTGATATTAACTGCAAACTCTAGGTAGTTATGGGGATCTGGGCCACCCTCACTTGCCTTCTCATATTAGGATTGGGTCCACACTACCAGCAGCCCTCCCCTTTGGTACTCGCTTGTGCCGGTAGAGACTTGTAGCTCTTGTATTCTTTCAGCACCTCCCCATCCAAAACCTTGAACGTGATGGACCTGTTTTCTTTCATCTATTGATTCCACAGTCTCTTTAATACTCATAGAATTCCCACCTAGTTAAAACCAAAATGTGAGGTTAAACATAATTGGAATATGTTGAAGCTATTATTAGATGTCATGTACATTACTAAGAACCATCATAGTCACTAGCGGCCCAGACCCGATCACTTCTTTGCAAGAAAAAAAATGTACAAAGACGCATGTGTTTATTATTCTAAGGTATTGAAAGGGAAGCAACACACAATGAAATGAACAAAAAACAATAACAAATTATTTTAATTAACCCAGAATAATAACGCTAGTCGTATTGTTCATTAGTTTGAGTTGCATGTCATACCAATGGCTGTACACTCCAATGCATTGACGGAGCCCTGAGTCTTCCACAGTCACCTTATGTTACCTCGTTTTTGTCTTTTATCAGGAAAGCAGATATAGGACGGTGGTGTGCTTGGCTCCTGAAGGTTTAAAAACTTATTCAGCAGGTTTCCTTGATTCTCTGTTTCAGTCCTTCCACTTTAGCAGTAGAGCCATGTTTTCTGATAGTACACTAGATGGATGACTAAACTAAACTACAAATGAGTTCAACAGAAGACGAGTGACAGAGAGGCAAGTAGATAACCTTGTCCTTATATATAGAAGATATGATAGGCAAGTCCTTCCGGATACCATTTGGTAATTGCTATTATTCTGACAAGTCACTTGCTTAGGTAATTACTACGATTTGCTGTATCTTGGGCAATGTTAGTTTAGGGGGGATTACAATCGGTCTCTAGGTTGGGCTGGATGAAATTTTGGTTGAATTGTGAAAAAACATGGGTTTGGAGATTTGAATTTTTAGATTAGCTTTCTTCATCCAACGCCTTATTGTATTTTTTATTTACCCCATTGGATCTACAGGCTACGTTAGTTAATAAATCATTCGTTTTTGGAGGTGACTGTTTGACAAAGGTTCATTTTTGAAAAAATGACGCGTACGACATTGCTTTTCACGTTAATGAATTCAAATTGGGTTGTCAAGCTTTAATAAAGAAGAAAATAATGGATCATCATCTGTTTCCTGTTCGGTATCTTTTGTTGATAAACTTTTGTGGATCTTTTCTAAGCATGGATTTGGCGATTTTAAAAAACATACTATTTTAAAAATATATTCCAGTACTTCATTAAATTATATAAAGATTATTTTTCAAATTTATTCACATTTTTTAAATTATTTAATTCAAAAACTTATAGTTTTATATGATAACTTCAATGCTTGTCTTTCGGTCGGACAAAGCAATTTATCTATTAGATTAAAATCTATAAACCAGATAAGTTTGAATTTAAGTAGAAGATAGACTCGAATATTTTAAATTATAATGGAAAATAAACTTTATTTATATATAAATATTCATCAATCATTAAAGAGAAGAACATGCTATATTTTCTCAAATTTTTCTTTCACTATAGTTCTTGTTTTGACTTTTGATACTGTTCTTTCAATGTAATTGAGGTCTATAACATTTCGTTTTCTCTAATTTGAGAACTTTTTGTATTACATACTATCCTACAGCTAATCTTGTAGGTATAACTTCCTAGCCGTCCTTATCCTCCTTTTTTTTAACGTGTACACATTCCTTGCAGGGAACTGTTTTATAATTTTTATTATTTTCACTTTCTTTTCTACTTTTTAATTTACTAGTCAAACTTTTCACTCACAATTGCTCAATAAATTTAAATTTAAATTATTGATTCGGT
>JBAPGN010001466.1:0-18313 GCA_037355405.1 Vitis amurensis | reverse complement strand
ACAATCTCTATTCCCACCTCAATCCCACTCCATGGGAGGTAGTCTCAGCAGAGTAGTTGGGTGAATTTAGAAGTCTTTTGAGAGGAAAACCTAATACTTTTATTTTTTTAGTTAAAAAAAGATACTAATGTGGGTTTTTACAAAGCGCTCAGAATAACTAGGAATAGGACAGTTTCATCAGCAATTCAAACATATCATAGTAATGCCAAAATAAATGATGATGTGGAGTCTTCTGTTTCTAGAAGAGGCAAACATTGTTCAACTGTCACAAACAAAAGATATTTTCAAACCAGAAAAAATCATACAGGAATGCATAAAACCAAAAGAAAATGATTTTTAATTTGATATTAGAATTTTTCTGCAATCAGGAATTGCAGGCAAAATAGTACTTAAATCTGATTTCAAAGCAACATAGGAGGGAAAGAAAGGTAGAAAGAATCAAAGTTTTATCAGTGATGACCATTAGTTCAAGCCTAGAGTCAAGTAGAACCAAGGTAGAATCCGTACCTCATAAGTCACTGCCCATTTACCATATCGCAGGGGCTTGTGGTAGTAATTCATATTTCCCACATACAGACTGTTATCTTCATGGACTTTCCTTGCTTCCTTGATCACAGCATCCACCCTGACAAACGTGTCATCATCACACTTCATGATATACTTTGCAGCAGCAGTGCGAGCCTGTAAAACAGCATATGCATTGAAGATAAATAATTTCTACAAAGAAATAAAGAGTTATCAAGTATAAATATTCATCCACCACTCACCCCGTATTCACAGATTGCAACAGTCTTTAACACAACAAGGTCATAATTATCCATGTAAGGAACTATAACAGTATCACCAAAATACTCTGCTTCCTTCTTTAGCTCCACGTTTATTTCTTTTCTTCCATGCTGTCAAAACACCAATGTTCAGAAAGTGATATCTCCAACTTGAAGTTTATGCATAGAGGGTTTTTTCAAATAGAGGATGCATGCCTCTTGTTTCCTGCCCTTACCAATGCTATGAAGAACCGAGCCACAACTTTAGAAGATTTGACTAAGTTATGCTGCATCCAAGATTTCCTCACAGCCATCCGCTCAGCAAAGTGATTGCCAGCAGAAAGTATGCCAATGAAAAGCTCCACAGGTCCATCTGGAAGAGGTGGGGCCTGCCATTTAGGCAACTTCTCAAGATGCAACTGAGGAGCAAAACTTGGATGTGATGCCGGTAAAGAAGCAGCAAATACAGAATGCACGTCAATGTCCCCATTTACAAATAGGCCAGTGGCATCCTCAAGAACAAATCCCTGTCAACATTACAAACAATTTTGAGATGATCCCAGCCAACATCAACATCATAATACTAGGAGAGGTTTCATGAGGGAACTCACTGTGCGATAGGGAAAAGAAGTGACATGCCTCCCATCAACATTGACGTGATAACCTTCCAAGCCTGCACTCACAGTAAGAACAAATAGCTTTTCCTCTGCAAAAGGATATGGCCAATCAATCGCCACTTTCTTTGTCCGCCCTATCAGCCTGTTCAACCACCATGTAGCCTTTGATTCTTCTGAATGACTATCATCATCACGAATCCACTTCTCACATTTCACCTGCCCATCAACTTCATTGAATTCAAGGAATCAGCAAGATTTATAATTGCCTCAATAACATTTAGGGATTAAGAAATAGGGAAATTTATAGCAAATGTCCCATTATTCAGGTATTTCTGAATTCTTTAAAGCTAGTGACAACAAGAAAATAGCAACCACTGAGAAAGAAAAATGAAATAAATGAACTACCAAACAGAATTGGCAATAATACCAAAAATTTCAATTTCTACATTTAAAGTCTGTTTCAATTTCAGGTTCGGGTGATTCATTCACAGACTAGAGACAACTGACACACTTCCAACTGCAAAGGCGGTACGAATGAGCTGACATTATTACCCATAACAATGGATCAAATAAATAACAACTTAGTGAGATTATAAAACAAGCTCTGCATCTTCTTGCTCTAAATATGGCACAATGCACTCAATCCATAGCAATAATAGATAAAAGACAACCAACTGCATGCATTTTAAAATTAAAAAGCAAAGCACCACATTTAATCCACCTACCGGTTTCTTCATCCGCCCTTGATTTCCACCCCTCACACCGAAGGGCTGACCCCCATTGCATTCTATAACAAGTATTCTGCTCAATCACCGGCTTCCCGCTCCAATCGCCCTTCAACCTTGGATTGAAATGCAGTATCCTAGGCGGGTCCTCTCCATCCACTGTTTTCAATCCCTGCAACTCCATCATAAACTGGGAAACCATCACACTCTGATCCTCATCTTTCAATAACGCTATCTTCGGGTCGTACTCAGCATGTGCCAATGCCGGCTTCCCCACAACCCGTAATATGTGATCCCAGCGTCAATCACAGGGAAGCCACCATAATTTATTTCGATCCTGAAACTCCGACCCAGATAGCGCATGAATGTGGGCACGACTCCGACTGATTCTGCGCCTTCCTCTTGACTCAACTTGGATTCTTCCCGACTCCAGCTTCTCCCAAAGCGTCTTCCCCACTTCCACGCATGCTTGGCCCGACTTTGAAGCTCAGAATAGCCCTCTTTACTATTGAGAAGACCCCCGTGAAATGCCAAACCAGAAACTTTCTTGTACTCCCGCATTCGACGCGCAGGGGCCCGAAACCGCGAAGACTGAGACAAGCCCTTTGAAACCCTAAAGGAGGTCGACTTGGGGCATCTTTCTCCGCCATGTCTTGTTCGCTTTCCAGCATGAATTGTTGCAGAAGAATGCGTCCACCGAGAGAACCCGTTAAACCCATCCACCGGTAAACGATCCGAACCCCAGTTCTAAGCACTAGAGGGATTTCAAAACTCATGAAAATCAAGTACAGAAACAGCAGACCCACGCCAAAATTTTAAACGATTTGAGCCGACTCGTTGGCACCAGTGTATCGAACTTTCCCTCTTTCATCGTTGAAAAACGACTCCCCCAACCCTAATATTCTCAGTTCAAGAAGGGGATTTCTGAAGCAGAAAACAGAAGAATGGATGAAGAAGTTCGTTTCTTCACCTGGCCAAACTCGAAACCCTAACCCTAGATTCCACGAATGGAAAAAAAGCCAGGGCCGATGAACAGCCAGCTCGAGACAACAATCGAGAGACAGAGAGGACCCTCTCCTTTGGGTTGATTTGGAATTCTAGTTTAAAGTTCTATTCCTATAAATGGAAACAGCAGATCGTGCAAGAGGAATCCTTTATTAATTTATCCACATCATTATAAAAACGCAGCGTTTTAGCAACTACTGAAACCAAACGGCGTCGTCAGGACACAGGAAACGTGTAAAAAACTCAAAAACATCAAATTATTTATCGACCTTAGTGTCATCATCAATCATAAAATAAGGGGATCGTCCCTCAAAAAATTCTCACCCCCATTTGAACACTGCGGTCGGTATCAACTTTCATTTTCATTCTGTTTGTATTTATTTAAAACTGACCTTCTATGTCTATTATTTTCCAGTCTTAAAAGACCGTGGAGCGGGTAATCTGAAAGCGGGACTTCGGTGTAGGGCGGGGTGGTGGGGTCCCTGGATCCCCATCCCGTGTGGGCGACGGCGTCATGCCCGTCCATGCTTCTCTTTTTTCTATTCCTCGCCCACGCCCCCATCCTCGTCACTAAGATATCTCTGAACTTAATTGCTGACCACGTGTTAAACTAACAAAGATTTAAAATTTGAAATTCCCATATCCAACATTCAGAATTCAATTTATTTCTTACTAATATTTGTACCTTTATTTTAAGTGCCTCCTTTCTAACGACTTTATTCACTGCCTCATCTACTTTTAAGTTAACCAATTTGTTATATTATTTATATAATATATAGATTTTTTTAAATCACATTCAGGTTTTTGTTACCCTCTCAAATCTATTTTTATCCAAAAATAAAAACAATCAAGGTTTGATTTATTATTCTATATTCAATCAAGGTTTGATTTTATTATTCTATATTTTAGTTGCATTTTTATTTTATATGATCTAAACTTTATAATATATTTTCAATTATCGAAAACATAAATTTGATAGATATCTTTTTGATACCTTCGTATTTTCTTATGGTTGAAAACTTAATTGAATCTTATTAGTATTTAGAAAAGTTCAAGTTTGTTGATGTTAAACAAAAACAATGGCAAACAAGGTGAAAATTAAAAAAAGTCTATTCCATATTTATGTATCTTTTTTTTTTTTTCTTATAACATGAATTATTGAATATGATGTCAATTTTTGCAAATATCTTTCAATATAAGTGTTATTTGTGATGCATTATCATTAATAAAGAATTAATTTCTCTCTTTGTAGATTTATTTTCTTTTTCATATTTAAAAATTGTAAATAACCTTTTTGTTATTTTAGCAATAAAAATAAAATAAAATAAAATACTAATTTAATAATAAAAAGGCACCGACAAAACAAAATTTGAGCTGCCTTTGCGCCTTTGGCTCACTACCTCACATGGGATGACACAAAAAGTGTTTGGATTTTAATCCATAAAAAGGTTTTAAAGCCAAACGCAATTCAAAATTTTTGGAAAAGGCAAAAGGAAAAGAAAAAATATATGTATACATTATGTGCCCCACAAACTAGAATGTAAATTTATATTTGAAATGTGGGCGCATGATGCGGCAGATTGTTGTCGTGGTCCCTATCGCAAAGAAAGTTGGTAACAGGGTAACAGCGACCATGGTAAACCCTAATGAATTGTCGGCTATATTTTAATGATTGTCATGGACCCACCGACCTTTTAACCTTTCAATCATTCTATGACTTTGAGAAAAATAATTATGTAGGAGGGTTGGTTGGCTCGCCAATCAAGCCTTGCTTTCACAACCATTCACCCTTCAATTCTAGTTTCAATCCTAATTTTCCATTCAGTGATTGGGGTAACTGTAAATCTCTCTCTCTCTCTCTCTCTTAATTTTTCATCTTTTTTAAAGTTAGAGTTTGTTAAAGCCGGATATGAAAAGAAGGGAAAAATAAATAAAAGATAAAAATTATACTTTTATCGAGAAAATCTATCTTTACATCCGCCTTATTCTACTCGTTCTATTGACTTTAAAAACATAAATCCTATTAATATATTTACCTAAATTCTTTTAATACATTTAAAATATTCTTATCATTATTCTGTTCCACACTTATCTTCTCTTTAATTTCAACCTTTTATCTATATATATATATATATTTCTAATCCATATATTAATATCATGTGTGTAATACATGAATATATGTTAGTGTTTATGATTTATGTAAATTGTAATAGAAATTTATTATAAAAAGTAGATATTAATAATTTAGAAGTGTTTTAAAAATGAGATTTTAAAAGAAAAATGAGAAAAAAAAAAACCAATTTTGTGGTATCTTCAAATGCTTTGAAAGTATAGTTTTCAATGTCCTTAAAGATATCTAAAAATTTAATTCCAAAAATACTAATTTTAAGAATATTTTGTCTTGAAAAAGCCAATTATTTATTTATTTATTTATATAAATATGACCTATTTACTCCTTATATACAATAATTCCACCTTCTTTGTAAAGTAGCATTTATCCGACTCCACGCTTTGTAGGACAAATTTATGGGAGAAAATTGAAAATTTATTAAAAAAATATATTAAAAGTGTGTTTTGTAGTGTTTTCATTAAAAATGTTTTTAGTGAATTTTTTTTTTCTTAAGTATTTTTGGAAGATTTATCAAGTATTTTTCTAGAAAACATTACAAATAATTTTTCAACACTATAAATTATTTTTAAAAATATTTTCTAATTATGAATTTAAAAACTAAAAATAAAATATAAAATATTGACCTCTCACTAGAAATTTATAGCTTTCTTAATATTTATCTTTTTTTTATACATTTTTTATACTAATTCTTGAGTTAATTTCTTTTAAAAGGTTGACAAAGATGAAACTAAATATAACCAATAAATATGGAAACTCCATCATTCTTAATACAAGATATTTTCTTATTAAAAAACCAAAATAAAAAAATGAATTTGATTTTTTTTTTTCTAAAATTGTAGTCTTAAACTAAAATATAGCATTTCCCTACATTTTTCTTTTTTTTTGGTAAAATATTTATAATAAGTCATTAAAAAAATAAAAATAAACAAACAACCTAAAATCTAAAAGCAAATTGTTTTAAGCAAAAAACTAAAAAAATAAATACTCTCTTAATCTTAACTTTTTTTTTTTTTTTCATGAATTTATTATAGACAAACATCGATTATGAGGAAGGAAAGATTTTTTTTTCCCTTAGGTAAATTGGTCGTATGGTTATGGTTGATGACAACAATAAACCAAGATTTGTGTCAAGGGGCTAGTGGGTGGATCATAAATGACAAAAATAAAAAAATAAAAAAATAAAAGCCATTAATCAGGGAGCCAAGATGAACCAGAACAGATAATGCGGATCCTGCGTGATTATCACATACTTCATTGACCAATTCTTGGTTCCTCTCTCTTGTTTCTCCAAATTGTAGTTCCTATTCCATTCTTTTTTGGTTCTTGTACTTCTATTTTTGTTTGAAGAAGAGGGGGTTGGGATTTCTCAATCAGTGCTTTTTGAGACTGAAACAGTAGAGACAAATGGGATCATCGGAATTGTCAGCTTTCTCGGGGGCGTCATTTTCATCGAGCATAGGAGATTCTGCGGAATTTGACGTGGAATTAACGTTGAATGACAGGCTAAAAGTCTTCAAAACTTCTCAATTTGATTGCAAGGGCTACATCACCTCAAAATGCCATGCCACGAATGAAAAGGTCACCTTTCTGTCTCTCTATTCATAATTTGCTCACATTGTTTCAACAGAAGATGGTATAACTTTTATAGCATTCTCTACAGGGAAATAAGGCACTTGTTTCGCTTATCTGGTAGATTTAAAGAAGGCGTCTGCGGAGGAAATGCGTAAAAGCGTGTATGCTAATTATTCAGCCTTTATACGGTGAGCACATTACGTTTGATTTTGTTTCATTTTCCTTCATTTGTCACATACAAAATTACGTCTGTAACAGGGAATTGGAGTAAATGATCATGATGATTAACGTATGAATGATTCAATTGTATTTGGAACTGTCTGTATCCTTTTTCATTTGCAGCACATCCAAGGAAATTTCAGATCTTGAAGGAGAGCTTCTTTCCATGAGAAATCTCTTATCAACTCAGGCAGCTCTAGTTCATGGTTTGGCTGAAGGAGTTGGGGTTGATTCCTTGTCTGCTGATTCCGATAGTTCAACAAAAGAGGACACATCTGATGTTACACATAAGGAACCTACTGAAATGGAAAAATGGTTAATAGACTTTGTGGAGAATCTTGATGTTTTATTAGCTGAAAGGAGAGTGGATGAATCATTGACCGTCTTGGATGAAGGGGAAAGAACAGCACAAGAAGCTAGTAATAGGCAAACATTGAGCCCATCCGTTTTCTTATATCTGCAGGCTGCTATTAAAGAAGGAAGACAGAAGTTGGCTGATCAGCTTGCACATGTTGCCTGCCAAACTTCTACCTCTGGTCTTGAGCTTCGTTCAACTATTCAAGCCCTAAAGAAACTGGGGGATGGCCCTCATGCTCATAATTGCTGCTTAATTCTCACCATCATAATTTGGTGAACAATATGCGTATTCGCCCATCAAGCACTTCATATGGAGGAGCATTTACTGCTGCTCTATCACATCATGTCTTCTCAATCATTGCCCAGGCAGCAAATGATTCCTTGTCAGTTTTTGGTGATGAGCCAGCATATGCATCTGAGCTTGTGACTTGGGCTGGTCAAGGAGACCAAGCTTTTGCTCTTCTGGTAAAGAGACATGTTCTAGCCACTTCGGCAGCTGCAGGCGGTCTAAGACTTGCTGCAGATGCGTTCAAACATGCTTGGGTCACTGTTCCTTGTTAGAAGCTCGCGGATTAGCCCTTTCTCCTATTCTATTGAAACTCTTCAGGCCTTGTATAGAAGAGGCACTGACTACCAACTTAAAAGAATTGAACAGAGCAGCTCTGCTCTAGCTGTTGTAGATGATTGGACACTTGTCTTACCACCAGCTGGTATACCGCCTCTTGGTGCATGGACATCATCTCTTGGTAGTGCGATTGCATCACAGCTAAAAGCTTTCAACCAGTGCTCACAGATTCAATTCAATGGTTCAGGTGATTTTCCTCTTTACAACTTTGGATTCATTTAGCATCTGACTCCCATGGGTCCTCCTTTTTCATTCCAAGAAAATGGGCTCTTTACAGCTACTATAAGCTATTAAGTATAATTAGAAAATGATGAGTGTTGAATTTAGTTTATTATATGTCATGCATCTGTCTTCGGAGCTCTATTTATTTATTTATTTTTCATCTTCATTGCATGTCCTTGAGTTCTTGTAATTTTGGTAATTGTTCATTATGCTTGAAATGCCTTCTTCAGGAATTCTTTGAGGAGGTAGGGCCCCTTGAGAGCTTGCAGTTGGGTGGTTCCACATTGGAAGGTCTTTTACAAGTTTTCAACTCCTACATCAATTTGCTGATACATGCACTGCCAGGTACAATGGAAACTGAGGATAATCTTGGTGGCTCTGGGCATAAAATTGTTCGAATGGCAGAGACTGAATCTCAACAACTAGCTCTGCTGGCAAATGCATCAATGCTAGCAGATGAACTGCTTCCACGTGGTGCTATGAAGCTTTCACCCTTGCACCAGACTGGTAGAATGGACACCCCTGGAAGAGTTTCAGAAAGGCAAAACCGATTCCCGGAGCATAGAGAATGGAAGAGGAAGCTTCAACGTGCTGTTGATCGATTGCGAGATAGCTTCTGCCGACAACACGCTCTTGAACTCATCTTCACGGAAGATGGTGAAATCCGTTTGACTGCAGAGATCTATACAAGCATGGATGGAAGTACAAATGAGCCTGAATGGTTCCCATCTCCAATATTTCAGGTAATTCAGTAAAATTGCAAGCTTCTATCTTGCTTGAGAAAGTGTTGTTCTTGTCTTCTGTAACAAGTGCATTGAAATTGTTGTTCTTATCTTATGCAACAAGTGCATTGAAATTGTTGTTGTCTGATACAAATACAAGTTCTTAAAATTGAAACCTAAAAACAAAATGAACACTTGGTGCTCGAAATGGCCTTCACAAATAAACATGTCGGTTTCATCGCACAACAAAGATGATGTAATTCATGGCTTAAAGTAGGAGCATCTTGGTTTTATAGAATTCCTCTTTACTTGTCCTTGGGACTACCAAGAACCCTCTTCAAATCAAATTGAACAATCACTAGAACCATATATGTTGTGTTTTTTCTACTTTACTGTGCATGATCTGGTTCTTTTTTGTTCATCTATTTCAGTGTTGTATCATGTCTTTACATATATAGGCTTCATCTTCCAGATATATTTTTCATGAGTGGGTTAAGCTGTTTTTGTGAGTTATATATACATGCTCTCATATGGAGCTCGAGTTGTCAAGATCCTGTGGCTTATTATTCGTTTTTTTTTTTTTTTTTTTTTATTAAGGAATTTTTTGCAAAATTGACCCAAATAGCAAGCATTGCAACGGATATGTTTGTGGGAAGGGAAAGGTTTGCAACTATTCTACTGATGAGACTCACAGAGACAGTGATCCTGTGGCTTTCTGATGATCAAAGCTTTTGGGGAGAGATTGAGTCTGGGCCAAAGCCTTTGAGCACTTTTGGACTTCAACAGGTATATTTTCCTTAGGAAAAAAAAAAAAAAAAAAAAAAGCTCATTTCTTTATTCATATTCTTTCATGTGTCTATCAGTTTGATGTTTGTAACTGAAATTGTGTATTTCTCTGATTCTTTGAAGTTTTATTTGGATATGGAGTTTGTGATACTCTTTTCATCCCAAGGTCGTTACTTATCTCGTCATCTGCATCAAGTTATCAAAACATCATAGCTAGAGCCATTGATGCATTTGCTGCTGCAACTGGAACAGACCCATATAGGTAACACTGGCTGGCAAAATTGAATGAAGGAGAGAGGAATTCAGTCCATGGAAAGATATCAGATATCAATTTATTTATTTTTTTGTTCCACTTTTTCCTTCATTTCTTTTATGATTAATAATTTTGAACTAAGTGTTCACCTTTAAGTCTTTTCTGTTAAGAAGTTTTGACCTTCTAGCCATTGATGCACTGAAAACCTTTGTTTTGGCAGTGTGCTGCCAGAGGATCAATGGTTTGCTGAGGTTGCTCAAATAGCTATGAAGATGCTGACTGGAGAAGCCAACTTTGGAAATCTAGATCATGATGCAACCAGTCCCACTGCATCAATCTTATCTCATGGGAGTACCTAGTTGTTTAACCATTCATCATGATGTGTATATCATACAGAAAAGGACCTGGTATTCTTCATACGCCTATTTTCAGCTCTCCCATTTGATTTGTCAAATTGCTACCAGAGTCTATGACAACTTTTACATTTCTTAGCAAATGATTATTTGTTTCATTATCAGAACTCACGAGTCAAAAACATCTATGTGGGCATGGATTGATTCTCTTGAATTTGGTAGCCTGGTGTTATATATAGTTAGCCCCTGACCCCAGTGGAAGGTCACTAGTTTTACCTATGATATGTTGTAGGCATTTGAAACTAGTCCACTTAGCTTGAGTATGGCCTCGTAACATGTCTGTTTTCAGCATTTGACCTTTTTATATTGATTGTGTACACTACCAACTTGTGTGTTTGGATAGTGGTGCATTAGAGACCGGGGGCATGAAGCAACTTGGCCGCCATTAAACCGAGTTCTTCACGGTTGGGTGTATCCATCTTCCTGAATGCATAACCATGTCAAATATCCAGAACTGAAGCATAGCCACATTTCTCCGGGGGTTGGAATCTTCTCTCACACTTCTTAGACCTGAAAATTACAGTCGTCTTCAACAGTGGCAGCTTATCACCTACAATCCTGCAATTCTACAATGTTTTTGTAGTAGCACTTCTGATTTTATTTTTCTTTTTTTTCTGTTTTTGACCTTTTGCTTTGAAATGAAAAACAATTTATCAGAAGGGCAGAAAACAATCAACTTGTGAAATGGTAGGAAGCATGATGGCAAAAATTGGTGTCTCCTTGTATAAAAAAATAGGGAAAAAAATGGTGTCTCCCCTGCAGTTACTGGCTGTTACAATTTGTACATCAAAATAATTTGAAAGTTAGTTCATGAAGTGATTTTTAACTAATTTTTGCAAATGATTTCACTTTACATTGCTTGCTAGTTACTGCCTTTGTAGGTAGACAAAAATTTTTAGTATTCTATTAACCCAACTTCCTCATTTTCTACTACAATGTTCATAGAGAAGTGAGTACGTCTCTTCCCTTTACATATGGCAAGTGCTCGCCTTCCCAAAGGATTTGGAAGAGTAGGAGAATAAAGTTGTGTCCAATCCCCTAGTGCAAGGATCAATATAAGAAAAAAGGTGATAATAAGAAAGCTATAAAATGACACTTCTTAAAAGCATCCTCTTCTTTCGTGTCAAGGTATGGATAAGGGCAATCATGGTTTTCTGGAAAGCATTATCTACAATTAAATACTAATGTTGATGCTTATAGAAGTATTATCTTTTCAAACAGTGATGTTTTTTTATTGTAGTACCATTATTTCCACCAAATTTCAGTTAGAGGACAATCTTGAGGCTTTTGAAAACATTATCTTTAATATTCATTATCAGTGGTGCTTTAGCAAGTGTCATTGTTAACATGTTTTATTATTTTCTTTGAGTGTACTGCCATTATTTCCACCAACTTTCAATTAAAGAACAATCTTGAGGCTCAAGAAGTGTCATTGTTAACATCCTTTGTTATCTTCTTGTGGTGACGACATTTCAAGCAGCACCATTGTTGAGTAACCTATGTTGACACTTTAGAACATATAATTATATCTTAAAAAAAAATTGAATAAATTTGTTAACAAAATCATAACTAATGCTTACATAATTGATTAGTATATAAGTAAATTTATTAATATAACAAATGATTTACAACATAAAATTTTTCTAAACTCCAACATAAAAACAAGTATGCACCACAAAATGGGCAACATCTATATTCCTCATCAAAAGTAATATATTACCAATAAAAAGATGAATAGGCCGAAAGTATTTCGGTGCTTGCATATCAATTCGTGAACTTGGAATCTTTTACCTGTAGACATTAAATAAGCAAAGGATAGAAGAGGAAAATTATATTTGTTTAATACAAATTGAATGAAAGTTAAGTTTAGATATACAAGTAGTCCATAAAACACAAGTGAAAATAACTTACATTTAATGGGGTTTATGATTGAATCACAATGACAAATATAATTTTTTAGACACTATGAACTACATTCAAGTATGGAAAAGAAGACACACATGTTAACAATTTCTTTAAGATTATCACATAATTAATGTAGCAATGGATTAAGATAGTGTTCAATCATTAGAGTTATATCTAGTGCTACTAAAACCTAGTGGAAACTATAACAATAACATTACATGTATTAGATGTTATTTACTAATTAGCATAACCTCAGCTAACTTGTACAAAAAAACTTCATGTTTTCCATAACTTACTCTGGATTATATGGAATAACAAAGTAGTCAACATGTTTTACATCCATTAATTGATTTGTAATCAACCTTAAATTTTTTTACTTTTTTTTTTTTTGCCTCACATCCATTCTAGCTTTGGAAACCAAAGTTGGATTGGCAAAAACAAATTTTTTGACAAGCCTAGAATAAATTACCTTTTTTTGTAGGTGTATGATTAAATTCCAAATACCTTAAATTAGTAATGATTTTTTTTTTTTTTTTACACTTCTAACAAAAAAATAAACAATGAACACATATTAACAAGTTATAAAATCCTTTACCATAAATAATATATGACATAATTAAACAACACTTCGTTCAATGAGATTATCATATCCATATCTTCTTTCATAAGGGAGGTCTTAAAACCCTCATTAAACACATCATTTGAGACCTCTATGGCTTTTACTTTCCATTCTTTTAGCATGAGACCTATTAATGTATCAAAAAAATTGTTATCTTGAGGGTTTTCACCATTGGATTCAATTCATCCTAAAGGTGAATCTAATGTACTTGTAAAAGATATGAGAAAATAGTGATTTATGATAATAAAAAAATGACAAAGCAAATCACCGTTTTTCATGAAAATGTACATTATTCAATTGCTTTCAACCCATTAATGATTGATTCAAAAGAATATAAGGTAAGATATTAAAATTTCATTCAAAAAAAAAAAAGAATTAAAAACGTGTATTTTATAGAGGTTATTAAAACATCCCTTTGTACTATACTAAGTCATTTTCATTATCAATGGCATGAAAAAGACTAAAATTTAACATCGATGAAAATAAAAGAAGAAAACTAATATCAAGGTGTGGACATTTCACTCGATGGCAAAACTCGTTTTTTTTTTTTATTTGGCGAAAGTTTGATTTTTTGAAAAGACTTGGAGTCGCTACTTATTTTTGTTTTATTTTTGAAGGGAAAAACAAAATAAGAAAGAAAAACTCTAGTTTGACTCTTGAAAAAAAAAAACAGGTCTGTGAAAAACCGAGTCTGGGTCCGGGGGTCAGGTTACTTATTGGAAAGGTACGGTGATGAGCCGTAGCACCCCTCTAAGCCCGTATACGTACGATCTCCACTAACAAATTAAGGAAATTGTGGCAATTAATTAATTAATTATGGATACCAAGAAAAATAATCAATGTACAAGTCATTGTGAAAATAAATGTACACAAAAATAATGATGAAATCTAATTACAAGAATTTACAAAATAAATGACGAGAAATTATGCAAAATGATTTATTGAACTAAAAAAATATTTTAAAAATAATTTTCAAGAAATTTTAAAGGATTTTATAAAGAATGATTTTGAATAATGTTTTTTATTTATTTATTTACAAAAAAGAAGTTTCAATTTATTTTCAATTAATGATTTGATTCAATTTCATTTGTATTTAATTTTCAAAAAAAAAAAGTTATTTGTACTTATTGTATCAAAAAAATTTATTACAAAATTTTAATTTGGCAACAAAAATTATTTTACTTGTTTTTTTTTTTTTATAGAAAATAATGAATTTTTACAATTTTATTTACAAAAGTATTTTGATTCTTTTTCATTTTAAAAAAGTGATTTTTACAAATTATTTAAAATGACATAATTTTATTTGCAAAAGAAATTTTAATTAAAAAGAAAAACAAAGATTTAAATCCTCTATTTCTAAAAAAAACACTTTTAATCCCATTTTAATTAAGGAAAAAAAATTCATTTAAAAAATATTTTTGGACAATTTTATTAAAAATTAATTTTTGGGACAACTTTATTTACAAAACAATTTTTAGACAATTTTTATTAAACAAAGAGATTTTTGGACAATGTTATTAAAAACAATTTTTCAAATTCTATTAAAAACAATTCTTTTGGATTTTTTCTAAATGCATTTTTCTGAATTTTTATAAATAAATAAAAAAACTTTCTTTTATTAAAAATAATATTTTAAAATTGTTGTTTTATCAAAACACATTTACTAAATTCTTCCTCTCATTTAAACAAAATTTCTAGTTTGTTTGATGTGTAATTCTGTACACACTCAATAAATATATATAAACAAATATTTATAAGAACTAATAAAAATAAAATCAAATAAAAGTGGGAAATAAAATATGTACCCAAAGAAACTTACAATAAGCTCCACGTGTCATAAATTCATATTCAACCAACAAGATTGCAGAAATGGCCCATGCAAAAAAAAAAAAAAAAACACAAATGTAAATATCCAAAAATATGTAGAGTCCAAAATAATTATTCAAGTTTCAAATTAGTCTAATAAATTTTAGCAATTAAAAATGGACCCAAATTAACAAATATAACCCAACAAAAATATCTCACATGTCATAGGCCCTAATCCAAAGTTTCCAAATTAATAGCTAAAATATAGGCTCAATTAATCAAACTCAAAACATGATGAATTAAAATAAATCTCATTAAGCCTAAATTTAATATCTTATAATCTAAGCTCAATTTAATATATAAACCTAAATCCACAACCAAAATCAAACCAATTTAATATGTAAACCTACATCCAAAATATACTACATTATTACATCATATCAAAATCAAATAATTCAAATGAGTTCAACCATATAAATTATCAACTAATTTAGCCCAAATTAACAAATTCCAAATAAATTCACCAACAATAAATTAGTCCAAATTTCATATTAATTTACCAACAACAAATTAACCCAAATTTCATATTAATTCAATAATCCAAATTTCACAAACAATTACTATTAAAATAAAGGGAAATAATAACAATAACAATAACAACAACAACAATAACAACAACAACAACAACAACAACAACAACAACAACAACAACGAGTGAGATGCCAAAGTGAGGGCATGAGAGAAAATGGGAGGGGGTCGTCGACGGCAACTGGCCGGTGATCTACCGACAGTGAGGGTTGATGGGTTTTTGGGGAAAAAAATTAAATAAAAAAGAAAGAAGATAAATAAATAAATAAAATGATGAAGAAAAATGGAGTAAATGGGGATGGAGAGGCGTCGGCGTCACGCCACCGGCAGTAATGATGGAGTCGGGTGGGGATGTGGGCGTTGAGACTAGCTGTAGGAGAAAATAATATCGAAAAGAAATAGAAGAGATGGGAAGCAGCCCGGGTGTGCCGTTGGTTTCTTTGGGTAGAGAAAGGCTGGAGAAAAAGTAAGAAAAATGGGGCTCCCGAAACAGAGAGAAGCTGGGGGAGAGAAGAATGGGGGGTCGGTTGTTCTTGACAATGGAGAGAATGGGAGGGAAAAAAATTGGGAGGAGAGAAAGGGAAAAATGAGAGATGAGATGGTGACCGGTGGTATTGGGAATGAGGGGAGGTATGGGAGGAGAGAGAGGAAGTGGGTGAGGTAGGTGGGGAAGACAGAGGAAAGAGGAGAGAGAAAAGAAAAATAAATAAAAAATAAAATAGAATATAATAATAATAGTAATAATAAAATAAAAGTAATAGTAACAGTAATAAAATAAAATAATATACAAAATAATAAAAACTAATAATTAAATGGTGAGTGGGCAAAAAAAAAATCATATGTGATTGGAATTTAAAATTTAAGGACAAAATTGGGCTCAAAATTAATGTAAAAATAAAATTGGGACAAATTTTGGGGTCTACACAAGGATCTAAAGAACAAGATACCATGCATTTTGGCTCAACTGTTGCAACAAGTGTTGGTCAAGAAAACATTTTTCAAAATTTTATTCATATTTGAGAACTTTCCAAAATAGAATTTCATTCCTGAAAACAAATGAAAATTATTTTTTAGAATTGTACTAAAATAAAAATGTTGGGAAAAGTTAGTTTTGAATCACAAATTTTAAAAAAAAATTATAGAAAAAAGAACTTCAAATTTTATAAATCAATTTTATTTTACCCATTTAAAAATATTTTAAAACACATGCAGTTTTTTATAAGTCAAATAATTATTTCCTGAAATGACCTTTTTACTTGTTAGATTAATAACATCAATGGATAATTTAAAAAAAAATAAAAATACAATTAAAACTAAAAAAAAAACTTTAAAATAAAATAGTAACTTTCACTTCATTAAAGTTGACTGATAGAAAATATAGATATTGAGAAAAAGTTAGAAATACAATAAAAATCAATTTTTTTTATTTCTTTAATTTTTAAGTTTTTTTGTTTTAATTATATTGATTTTTAAGTTTTTTTTAATTGTATTTAATTTTTAAGTATTTTAGATTTAATTGAATTTTAAATTTTGAAAATTTCTTAGTTTATTGTTGATCTCAACTAACAAAATTTTGATTCAATTTTATTTTTTTAAAAAAATAGAAGATGAGTGGATTTATGTTATACAAGATGTAAAATCATTATTAATTACAAAATTAGAAATTTTTTATTTATGACTTGAGGATCCTGGATAATTTTTACACAATGATTTATATCTCATGTTATATAACAAAAATTTATAATATATTTATTTATAAGATACTTTTATCAAATTAAAATGATAAATTAATTTTATTTAATGGTATTTTAAGAAATAATTATTTGATTTATTAAAGCGTGTATGTATTTTAAAATATTTTTAAATGGATGAAGATAAAATTGATTTATAAAAGCTAAGGCCTTGTTTGGTAATTAACTATTTTTTTAAAACAGTTCTGAAAAAATAGTTTTTAAGAACGGTTTTTGAAAACTATTCTCTGATGTTTTGTAGAACAAAAGTCTATTTGGGAACCTAAAATTGTTTTAAACTTATTTTTAATATTTTTAAATATGTTTTAAAAATTAATTTTATGTCCATAGCTTTATTTTTAATCATTATATATGTTTGTATAATTATTCTTTAAAACAACTCTCAAAAAATAATTGAAAACAACTAAAAGTTCTCTGAAAACACCATGTTTTCTATTTTCTGAGAATAAAAAACAGAAAATAGTTTCTGATTGCCAAACACGTTTTTCAGTTTTTTTGGTTCTAAAAAACAGAAAATTGTTCTTGAAAACGGTTGCCAAACAAGGCATAGGTTCTTTTTTTTTTTTTTTTTTTTTTAAATTAGTGATTCAAAACCCACTTTTCCCATAAATATTGGTTCTTTCTATTTCTACTAATTCAAAATATTATTTTCTTTACTTTATTTATTTGTTGTATTTCTTTTTTAATATAAAATATCATTTTCCTCTTTTGTATATATATATATATATATATATATATGCTTCAAGCTTACTCCTATTATATCTATAGCCCTAAATAAAATTAATGATCTTATCATTGGATCTATTAATAAGGAAGATTGTCGAAAATATCACTATAAATATTCTAGGTCATGAGGGAAAAAAGTTATAAGATGGAGATGGGCCTATAGAGACTATATGAAGTGGATAGAGATGTGAAGAAGAACGAGAGGTATCCGGTGGAATGAGAGAGCTCGTGGTAGGGTATAGATACAAGGAGTAGGGAAACATGAGATGTTTCAAGAATACAATAGTTGTATTTGGTTCTCTGTCACTACAAGAAAAAAGGGAATTAATGACGTTTTTTAAGCATCAAGAAAAGTACAAGATGACGCTTCTCTAAAGCGTCCTCTTTTCCCCTACTATTATATGTTTTAGTCAATAATGACGCTTCTAAGAAGTGTCATCTTTGATTTATACTTTCAATGACACTTAAAGAAGTGTCATCTTTGAATAACGTTAATGATGATGCTTA
>JBAPGN010001465.1:0-12469 GCA_037355405.1 Vitis amurensis | reverse complement strand
GAAGATCAAATTGGTTTTCCTTTTAACATTTGAGCAAAAAAATCTTTACCCCCCCTTTAAAAAGAATTTGGGAAACAAAAAACAAAAAAAAAAAAATAAAAATTTTGGGGGGAAATCCAAAAAATTTGGGAATTATTTTTTTTCCCATATTTGGGTTTTTCCCCCCCCTCTTTGCCATAACTGGAAAAGGCATAAGCAACTTTGTTAAAGAGGTTTTTTTTGACCCAATATGAGGCTTTTTTGAACTTTCTTGGGTTTGTGGAATTGCTGCTTACGATGGGTTTTATGAGAGTTATAAAAATCGACACCTCGGGTTATAGTTTTCTTTTCGCATACTTGGATGAAATCTCAATACATTTAGCATTAAGCACTTTTCATTTCGTCTCGACCAATTTCCACATGGATACTTCACGCTTATCTATCATACCAGAGCCCTGATGATACAACCTTCTTTATCCTACACCATCCAACATGACACATGACCTCACACATTTCTCGAATTAGGAGGAGATGTAGATCAGTCTCGATCACTGGTTGTGACTTCAATACATCTTTCGACTTAGGTTCAACATCTTTCATTGATGGTAAAGGCCTGACTTAATTGTTAGACTGTTAATTAGGGACAAAATATTTTTTCACTTTGACGTTGGCATGTTTGAGTAATTGATTTTTTGCCTTATCTTAGCAATTTTTGAGACACCTGATCATATATAGTATGGTTAATTTCACCAGATTAGTTTAACATAGTTATGTAGCATGGTGTTCACGATAAAATGGTCTATAAGTTTGGCATTAAACCTATTTGGCCATTAAACCTATCTGAGGTTAAGAACGCGCATTTTCATTCATGATGGATTAAGCATAATTTATCAGAGTATAGTAGTTTTAGAGACATATTGTAAAATCTCAGAATCTGTTTCACATGTCACAATACTAGGAGGAGGGGGCAGGGTACGCTCGCTTTCCTGGATCGACGGTAGACATGATGTCATATGTTGGGTATGCATCGAGCGCGTGTTCGGCTAGTTGTATTGAAACCAACCAACGGGGAGGAGGATGCATACATGCGGGCATACACCCTCATTCCTAAGGATCAATCAGATCTTTTCACAGGCTAATTATCTTTAGACCTAGTTGTCGATCCCATGAGTGTCTATACTGGTCATATCCCTCCTAATCGCGGAGTTTGTTTGCAAATCGATTTGATGGCTGATTCATCATTTGGTTTTGGTCACTTGATCAAGTATTCATCAAATTTGTCAGTTCAGTTAGAGTTTGGGCGTCTAGCACCTATATCGATCGTCCTCTTCATGTAATTTGCGTTTCGGGGCCGGCACTTATATCGATTCGGTCCATGTCTATCACTTTTTCGTGTTCAGTTTTGAGCTGGACTTTGACCTATACGATCGGTCATTGTCGTGTCAGTTCGCATTTTTAGGGTCGCACCTATATCGATCGGTCATCTTCTATGTCAGTTTGCGTTTCGGGGTCACACCTATATCGATCGGCCATGTTCCTATCACTTTTTGTGTTCAATTTGAGTTCAATTTGGGTTTTCAGGGCCGTACCTATATCGATCGGCCATTTTCCTGTCATTGTCGTGTCAGTTTGGGTTTTCGGGGCCGCACCTATATCGATCGGCCATCTTCCTATCATTTATGTAAGTTTGAGTTTTGGGACCGCACTATAACTCGATCGGTCTCATCTGTCAGTTTGAGTTCATTTGAGTCGAGACGACCTATATCGATCGGCTCATCATCTTGTCAGTTTGAGTTTAAGTTTTGAGTTTCGGCAACCTAATCGATCGACCATCTTCCTATCAGTTTGAGTTTTCGAGTTGGGACCGCACCTATGTCGATCGATCATCTTCATGTCAGTTTCGTTCAATTTGAGTCGGGACCGCACCTATATCGACCAGTCATCATCTTGTCAGTTTGAGTTTAGTTTGAGTTTTCGGGGCTGCACCTATATCGATCGGCCATCTTCCTATCAGTTTGTGTTTTCAAGTTGGGACCACACCTATATCGATCGGTCAATCGTCGTGTCAGTTTTAGTCGGGGTCGTACCTATATCAATCGGCCATCTTCCTATCAGTTTGAGTTTGAGTCTTCAAGTTGGGACCGCACCTATATCGATCGGTCATTCGTCGTGTCAGTTTGAGTCGGGCTCGCACCTATATCAATCGGCCATCTCATTGTCTTGTCAATTTAGTTTTTGGGACCGCACCTATATCGATCGGTCATTGTTTTGTCAGATTGAGTTGAGTCTTGTTCACCTCCGAGTCGTGCCTACATAGTTGAGGTCTTGTGTTCGATTTTGAGTCACTAGTTTTCTGAGTTTTTTACGTTCAAAGTCATTTCTCCTCAGCTGTATCATTCAGGGTCGTAGTTCTTAGTATCATATATTCATTGGCATTGCATATGACCTTCATGGTTTTGCACTTATCCTCGTTTTTCCTCACCTCGCTACCCTGTGTTTATCGCCTATTCATCATTGTTCTTCCAGATTTCTCATTCCACTACACATGAAGAAGTCCTTTGAGTTCACGGCACGTATTTCGATCATGTTTGTTGGACACTCTACACTTAGCATTCTCATGTAGTTCACATAGAGAGTCTCCTTTGGGCGCATTCTTTCTTGTACTTCAGGGTGGTTCGACCGTTACTTATTTTTAAGATTGATCTTCGAGTCACTTTTGGAGATGTCTTAGAGGGAGCCTAGGTCCTTAGTGTGGCTTTGGAGACATTTTGAGACATCATTTTCTCTTAAGATTAGAGCATTTGTGTTCATTTGTTGGTCTGAGTGACTTCGTATTTCACTAGTGTCCTTTTGAGGGTCTCCTTTGTTCTTTGGTGAAGTTCACTTCATTCCACTCATTATTCACACTTTCTTTTCACTTCAGTGTTCATATTCATTACACTCATGAGCTATACCGAAGAGAGGCATATTTGGAGACCCTTTTTTTTAGGCTACCCGAGAGTTGGCTGAACAGGGGATTTTTTTCTAAGTGGGGGCCGGTTTTCGGAATGAGCCAAGCATGCATGGATGTGGTGGGTGAGACATGACTTGTTATGGTGGTCCTAATGGAAGTTGTGTCTATGAGTGACTATGGCCAATCGCTAGCATTTAAAAGAAAGAAATAAATGGGGGTTTGATGCTCCCACCCATTTCACCATCAACCACTTTTTTATTTATTTATTCATTCTTTCTCTCTCCCACCATTTTCTCCACTCTTCCAATCCACTTTCATTCACGTTTAATTCTTCATTTTATTATTATTATTATTATTATCACTTATTATTATATTAATTATTATTTATTGTTCATATCAGAAGTTTAAAATTTCTAAACAACTTCAATTCCAAATAACTTTCACAAATTAATTTTTAAAACTCCATCTCAATTAAGTTTTTTTTTTTAAGATTCCAATTTCCAAATTAAATTTTAAAATTCTGCATTTTCCAATAGTTTTCCAAATTTCCATTTTCACTTTATTCTATTTAATCATTATATATTTTATTTTTTATTTGTGTATTTTATTTTTAAAATTCCATTTTTAATACTTCTTCAAAAATTCCGATTCCAAATTTAATATCCAATTTTTCAGAAATTCAATTTTCTCAATTTCTATCAATTTCCAATTTCCGAAATTCCAATTTTCACATTTATTTATTTATTTATTTATTTATTTATTATTATTATTATTATTATTATTATTATTATTATTATTATTATTATTTATTTTATTTTTAAAAAAATTCAAAAAAAATTTTCAATTTTCAAATAATTTTTTTAGACTCCAATTTTTCAAATAAATTTTAAAAAATCCAATTTCTCTCAATTTTAACTCCACTATGGTTTTTTAAACAATTTCTACTTCTCTTGATTTTAATAAGCATGAATGAATTTTTCATAATTCCAGAATAATGGAATTTGAGATATTAATTCATGCAAAATAAATTGGGCTTTGGTGGGAGCCCCACATATGTGATTTATGATTGATTGATTGATCCGATTGTCATGCGTGATTGATTTGTTCTGCTTTGTGAGACGCATATATTCATCCTATATTGGTTCACTAACCCTTGTTTTCTTTGAAGTAAACCAGGTCATCACTCAGGTACGTTCTTTGCCTCTCATATTCATTCGGGTATTTTGTTGTGATTTTCATTCGGATACTGCATTGATTATTTATCAAATCGTCATACACTTGCTTCATTTTATCAGTAGAGACCCGACTTTAGGGACTTAGAGGGGTGTTACGGTCTTTAACTCCAAGTCATTTTCTTAACCAATAAATCATTTTCTCAAAAATAAAAATCGAGCTCGCCATCGAAGGGAAACGCATGAGCCGAAATCCGGGGTCCACACAAGGTTTTCAATTTTTATTTTTAAAAATAGTTTTCATTTTTTAATTATAATGTTTTTCAAAAAGAAATATAAAAAAATAATAAATATATTAACATTTTTTTTAGAAAATTTTTATAAATAGTTTTTGAACATAATTTTTCTTATTTATATTTAAAATAGAAATATTGTTTGATTTTCAATTATTTATAAAAAAAAATTAAAAACAATGGAAAATCAAATTGTTAAAATAGAATTATTATGATATGCATGAATAGTGTGCTAAAGACAAAAAAAACTTATGTGAAAGGTCTCATTGGGTATTTTAGTGTATCACTATTTTATATCCTTAAAATGTAATATAAGGAAATTTGAAGGATATATTGGTCTTTTAACATCTTATATCATTTTTGTCAATTATTGATATCAATCAACATGATTAAAATGAACTTGTTATCAATTGTTCAATTTAATTATGTTAATTAATACCAACCAATTATTTTTAATTAAATTGAAAAAAAATTCCAAATATTTATTTTTTTATTAAGTCAAAAAATAAATATCACTTAAATCACTGGACTTTTTAGTCACCATAATGGTGTTTACGGCGTCTGCATGCATGACCTGAATGGTTGAATCCACCATAATTTATGATTTCTTATTGTGCAGGTGATAGATTTTTCATTGGGAAAAGTGTCTTGACATGAAAATAAATGTTCGCATGCGACCACCTTTTTCATAGTTTTAATCATATCAAATGATCCAAAATGTTTATTTATTTTATGTTAGTTTTTTAGGTCAAAGAGAATATTATAAAACCTATATAATGCTAAATTTATATATTTTTAGAGAATATTTATTTTCCATTTTTTTTAAACTCTGCATAAAATTTAACATAATTTTCCCTTCTTAAAATGGAAGAAATATATGATTTTTTTTTTTAGTAAAATAAAAAATTGAATGCACCAGGAGTAATATTAAAGCTAATTTATAACTTTCAAATTTCTAAGAGATCGAAGAAAGGCAATTGGAGAAAACTCGGTGACAATAGATGAATGGTGAGTAGAGATAATGATGGTGTAGAGCCCTGTGAAACCAGTAATACAGAAACTCCACACCATCTGCTCTCCATAAGGGCATGTGAGTAGCCCTGGAGCTGTGAAATAAGCTATTTATTTTTTTGCAACCCCGTTTGATTCCAAGATAATCATCCCTATCGTTTCCGGGAAAATTCATACTCCTTTGATCTTCGAGAAAATCATGCAAAAGCCCCCAACAAAAACAAAACAAAAAAAAATGTCTTTTTTTTTGCTTCGTGCTTTCTGGATTTGTTCTAAGGGTCTTTTGCTTTTGTGCCATTGGATTTAAATTCATGAACCCTAAATCCACGATTTTTTAGCCAGGCTAAAAACACAACCTTTCCCTCAAATCATGATCAGATTACCAAATAGTATCTTATGTTTTTTTATAAAAAAATTGGACAGATTTTGTATCATGTGCGCGGCTGGACTGGTAGGAAATATTGGAAATTATTTTTTTTCAACTTTCCCACATTTTCTTGCGCAACCAAACAAATCACAACAAGCCGAACCACAAAAAAAAATTAAAACTTTCTCCATAATTTTTAGTCTACTCAGTTTCATTGTAAAAAAAAACGAAAACTTTATTTTTTTTACAACTTTCCCACACTTTCCTCGGTGACCAAACACAACCACACCACCAAATATAACCACAAAACTTACAAAAAACATCGGGGGCAATGGTTTCTCAAATCTGCACTTCACTTCCTTCCTATTGGTGTTAAGGCAAGGATCTCAACCCATGATCAGCGTGGCGAGATAATATGTTTTCGGGTAAGAGTTTTGATGCAAAGAAGAAAAACGGGAAGGGAAATGAAAGGGGGGAATGGGTTTTTCATATCTCATCCTACGTGTTATCCTACGTGTTCAAAAGTGTCCGTAAAATTGGAATTATTTCCAACTACGATATTTTAAATATTATTTTTTCTAATAGCAGTACATTTATCAAGAATCCTGGTTACATGTGGGGTCCCGTATACAACTAATCATGTGTGGTCCATTGCCAATTAAATACACTCCTTTTAACATTTTCTAATTTTCAAAAATCATATTTCTTCGTTGTATGTAGAAAATATTATGTTTCTCAAATATTTTTATGTAACTCTAATGTGAGACATTTGAACAAGATAAATTAATTTTGAATATAAGGTAGTGTCATTACTTTTGATTTTATTTTAATTTTTTATATATAACTTTAACATGGGTATTTTACTTATCTATCATTTTCAAAAGTTTTTTTCAATTTTTTTTATAAATTTTGAACAATTTTTATCTCATCGATATTTTTTTCAAAATTTTCATTAATATTTACCAATATTTCTTATATATCTATAAAATCTAAGTATCGATATATCGTTATTTATCAAAAATTTATCTTTTTAATAGGCATGTGACTTCAATTTACTTTTTTTTTCTTTTTAAATTGAATGCCTCCAAACACATGAGACTAATTTAATACTACTAGTTTTCTATATGACATTGTAAAACAAGAGATATTAAATTAAAGAGAAGCATTGAGTGATGGTAGGTGGGGACTCACGAGGGGGTTATACACAAGATACTTGAGGAAAGGAAATATGGAGAAGAGCCATTGGGCACAAGCTCGAAGTTGCAATGCCCCATGTTGTTCATGAAATCAATATAGAAGTATAGCCAAACAAAGCTACAATAGAGCTTGTTCCGGGTGAAAATTACGGTCAGAAATGGGTATAAAAAACAATAGAAAATATCCAATATGCTCCGCAAATGGATGAATGACAGCTGCCATACAATTTAACAGTATAATTATTAATGAAAGAAAAATATTAGTTATCATAATGGTACGTATCTAATAAAAATTTCTCCTTCTTAAATATGTGTTAATAAGATTTAAACCGCTAAACAAAGAAATAAACGAGGGAGACCAAAATATAAATACGAATAATAACATTTAAAAATGTATACGTACTCCATATATATTTATATATAATTATACTTTATTGTGATAAGATTGTTTGAAAGTTTTAATGATATTAAAAAGTTTTAATTCTATTGGTCGAAAGTTGTATGTTTAATGCTACCTAATACATTGAAAAGTTTTAATTCTGATGTCAAAACTAAGGTAGTGTTTATTTTTTGATAGAATAGAAAAATACAAACATTTTATTTTTTTTATTAAATTAAAAGTAATTTATTGATATCAATCAACATGATTAAAATGAATTTTTTATCAAATTATTCCAATTTAATTATGTTAATTAATACCAACCAAATTTTTAACTAAATTAAAAAAAAATTCCAAATATTTATTTTGTTTATTAAGTCAAAAATAAATATCACTAAATCACTGGACTTTTAGTCACCATAATTGTGTTTACGGGCGTGTAATGGTTGAATCCACCATAATTTATGATTTCTTATTGTGGAGGGTGATAGATTTTTCATTGGTGAAAAGTGTCTTGACATGAAAATAAATGTCCATGCGAATCCACCTTTTCATGGTTTTAAATTCATATCAAAATGATCCAAAAATGTTTATTATTTTATGTAGTTTTAGGTCAAAGACGATATTATCAAAACCTAATAAATGCCTAAAATTTTAATATTTTTAGAGAATATTTATTTTCCATATTTTTAAAACTCTGCATAAAATTTAAACATAATTTCCCTTCTTAAATTTTTTTTTTAGTAAAATAAAAAATTGAATGCACGAGAGTAATATTTAAGCTAATTTATAACTTTTCAAATTTCTAAGAGATCGAAGAAAGGCAATTGGAGAAAACTCGGTGATGAGAATGGTAACGTGAGTAGAGATATGTGATGGTGTAGAGCCCTGTGAAACCAGTAATACAGAAAACTCCACACCATCTACTCTCCATAAGGGCATGTGAGTAGCCCCTGGAGCTGTGAAATAAGCTATGTAGAGTACGATCCCATTGAAAATAATTTGGTCATCCCTACAAAACCAAAATACCATCAGAAAATTGGACTAAGACCTCCCACAAGGATTGATTTGAGGCGTCAAATTTTTTAATTTCTATCTTGCTTCAATTGATATGATGCGTTTACTTGCTCAAATTCAATGCCCTTATCAACAATAATCGTATTTATTGCTTCAATTGAGTTAAAATTTTGAGCTGTATAATGACTGAAAACAATAGCATCAATCTCACCAACCATGCCTGATTTTGTTGTTCTCCATTACAAGGGTAGTAGACAAAGGGTGTATCTTAATCACACCATAACTAGTAACAATGTTATGTTCGGTGACTGTTTGTCGGCGTTCGTCTGTTTATCTTTCTGGTTTTAATTAGGTTTTGTTAGTGAGCTGATCACTACTTCCCACCAAATTCATGCACTTAATGTTGAAGAGATTGATGTAACAAAGCACTATGGAGGCCTCGTCCACTCGTTTGCATACTCTTAATTTTAATTTACTAATTAATTTTAATTTTTTTCTTAATATTTTTTCATGATAAAATTAGATAAAAAAAATTGATTGCTCTTAATTTTATTTTTTCTTAATACTTTTTAAAAAACCATTGAAGTTAGTTTTCGGTTATCGACAAGAAAAAAAAGATGACATTTGCATTTCCATTTCCATTCTTTATTCTTTCAATTCCCAAAAGTTTCCCCTTGCTATTGGTGGAGTTAGGGATGTGAACGCAAGAGGGGCAGTGCACCGATGACAAATGGAACAAAAAATTAGACTAAAATTATGCAAGAATTTTTTTTAAAAAAAATTTCAAATTATAATTTCATTACAATAATGAACCATTTAAATATATTTATGAAATGTTAAACATATAAACATATGTGGACCCCGCATTTTGCACGATGCGTTCCCACTCGATGGCGAATTCGCTTTTTATTTGAAAAATGATTTATTTATTAAGAAAATGACTTGTAGTCACCACTTATTTTTGTTTTATTTTTAAAAGGTAAACAAAATAAGTGTTGGCAGATCGGAGGTTGGCCGTGTCTATTCAACTCCCCTTGTGTTCGCCGTGGGTGCTTGGGTGAATGCACTATAAGGGTTAGGGTATGCACCTTTCCTACAAGCCAATTGCTTTTAAGAGAGTTGGTAGCGCCTGAGGTCTTACAAGTGGTATCAGAGCCAAGGTCACGGGTTTGAACCCCAAGGGTGTCACTAGGGGGGAGATTGTTGGCAGATCAGAGGGTTGGCCGCGTCCATCAACTCCCCTTGTGTTCGCCGTGGGCGCTTGGGTGAATGCACTATAAGACTAGGGTATACGCCTTTCCTACAAGCAATTGCTTTTAGGAGAGTTGGTAGCGCTTGAGGTCCTACAATAAGAAAGAAAACCATAAGTGTGACTCCTTATTTGGAAAATGTGGTATGTGAAAAACCAAATCGAGACTTGGGGTCAAGTTACTTATTGGGAATGTATGGTAAAGACCGTATCACCCCTCTAAGTCCCTAAAAATGGGTCTCTACTAATAAAATGAAGCACGTGTGACAATTGGTTGATTAAACATGGATACCAAAAGATTATCATACATTAGGAGCCAAACACAAAGAGTAAAGAATGGTCAGAGTGAGAGCGGGTGCGTACCTTGGCAGCAAGCGAATAATGCGCTATCATGAAATGGGGTTAGTGCACAAGGATGAACATAAAATATATCACATACATCACCAAATAGAATATGAAATCACCTATGGCACACATGATATTTCACTCAAGTTCATTTTTATTTTAAGTAAAACTTCTTTGATGTTGAGCCTCCCACCAAAGCCCAATTTATCTTACATGAATTAGTCTGACAAATTTCATTATTTCAAAATTATGAAAAATTCATTCTTATGTAAAATCAAAAGAAACATAAGGTTATTTGAAAACCAAAGTGGAATTAAAATTGTTCAAGAGAAAACTGGATTTTTTAAATTTATTTGAAAATTGGAGTCTTGGGAATTAAATTTAAGAATTGGAATTTTGGAAATTAAATTTGAAAGAATTGAAATTTTAAAATTATTTGAGAATTAGAGTTTTGAAAATTAAACTAAGGAATTGGAACTTTGGAAATTAAACTTGAGAGAAATTAGCAAATTATTTGAGAATTAGAGTTTTTGAAAATTAAATTTAAGAATTGGAATTTTGGAGATTAAATGTGAAAGAAATTAGAATTTTGAAATTTTATTTGAGAAGTAGAAACTATGAAAATTAAATTATAAAATTGGAATCTTGGAAATTATTCGAAGGTGGAATTTTAAAAAAATAAATAAATGAAATGATAATAATAATAATAATAATAATAATAAATAAATAAATAAATAAATAAATGTGAGAATTGGAATTTTGAAATTGGTCGAAAATTGGAAAATTGGAATTTCAGAAATTGAGAACTAAATTTAGAAATCGGAATTTTGAAGAATTATCTAAAGATGGAATTTTAAAAATAAATAAATAAATAAAATAATAATAATAATGATTAAATAAATAAATGTGAAAATTAGAAATTTGGAAATTGGAAATTCAATTTTGAAATCGGAATTTTGAAAAATTGTTTAAAAATGGAATTTTAAAAATAAATAAATAGAATAATAATAATAATAATAATAATAATAATAATTAAATAAATGAACGTGAATATTAGAATTTTTGAAATCGGAAACTAAATTTGGAAGTGGGAATTTTAAAGAATTGTTTAAGGATGAAATTTTAAAAAAATAAATAAATAAATGGAATAATAATAATAACGAAAATAATAATTAAATAAATCAACGTAAATATTGGGATTTTTTAGATCAAAAATTAAATTTGGAAATCGGAATTTGAAAAATTGTTTAAGGATGAAATTTTTTAAAAATAAATAGAAGTAATAACGAAAAATATAATTAAATAAATGAATGTGAATATTGGAATTTTTGAATTTGGAAATTGGAATTTTGAAAATTTGTTTAAGGATGGAATTTAAAAATAATAATAATAATAAGAAATAAATAGAATAATAATAATAATAATGAAAATAATAATTAAATAAATCAACGTGAATATTGGAATTTTTGAAATCTATAATTAAATTCTGAAATCGAAATTTGAAGAATTGTATAAGGATGGAATTTTTTAAAAATAAATAAATAAATGGAATAATAATAATAACGAAAATAATAATTAAATAAATCAACGTGAATATTGGAATTTTTGAAATCGAAAATTAAATTCGGAAATCGGAATTGGAAAAATTGTTTAAGGATAGAAATTTTTAAAAATAAATAAATAAATAGAATAATAGTAATAACGAAAATAATAATTAAATAAATGAACGTGAATATTGGAATTTTTGAAATTGGAAATTAAATTCGGAAATCGGAATTTTGAAAAATTGTTTAAGGATAGAATTTTTTAATAAATAAATAAATAAATAGAATAATAATAATAACGAAAATAATAATTAAATAAATGAACGTGAATATTGGGATTTTTGAAATTGGAAATTTAAATTTGAAAATCGAAATTTTGAAAAATTGTTTAAGGATGAAATTTTTAAAAGAAATAAATAAATAAATAAAGTAATAATGATAACGGAAATAAAAGTGTTGAAACAAATGACTGTAATAATTGGAATCTTTGGAAATTAATTTGGGATATTGAAAAAAATGAAGGTGACGATAAATAAATAAATAAATAAAAAAAGTACAATGGTCGACATTGCAAGCCTGAAGGTAGCCATGCACCCTGGGATGGAATATCTTATAACATATTAATAATAATAATAATAATAAAACAATCTCAACCTTACGTATTTCATCACCACTATGCAACAACAATTCTTAAAATAACGAAGATAGTGAACTTTGGAAAATCTTATAATATAATAATTATAATAATAATATAATAATAATAATATAATAATAATAAAGACAATCACATTACTCAAAGAATTGGTAATGATTTATCAATTTAATGATGGCTATGCCTGAGGCTAGTGAGAACATGTGATTGCTTCTCTTGTGGTGTTGGAGATGCTTCAAATGGGTGCCACTAGTTGACTGTCTAACCTGTATTTCATTACTTTTTTACCCTTATTAAATTATTTTAATTAAT
>JBAPGN010001464.1:11123-22000 GCA_037355405.1 Vitis amurensis | reverse complement strand
TGATTATAAGAATGACATGAAATTAAAGAGATATTACCTTAGAATTAGAGGTATTAACCTATTCTTTCGTGAGCAAGTAAGAGTACTCAATATAAAAGATGCTTTCGATTACTGGATCGTCGAATTGTTAACGATAATCACATTCCCCAACAGGTTGGTGCATTCTTGACAAACTAGAACACCAAAGAACATACAATAATATTGAAAAAATCCATTAATAAGGATTTAGACGTATAAACCAAGTTATAGAGAAGAGGAATTATCAATTGGAGTTTGAAACTTATTGATTTGTTAATTTTTTGTTAAGTGTTCGATAAAATGATCTAGTAAATAAATTTATTTTATTTCACAGCATTCTAACTAAAAAGGTTTTAAAAAACACTGTGAAAATGAATTAACATAATTAGATTCAATAACTTAATATTGTTTAAGTTTATAATAGATTTCAAATATTTTAAAGTTAATAATATTTTATCATGGTATAAAAGAAGTAAAAAATAAAAATTTAAAATTAATTTGAAGTCTCCGATGAGATATATGACACTTTTGTATCTAGATCATTTAAATAAAACTTACAAACACCAAACCCTAATGCCCAAAATTTTGTGCACCTAGCAAAGTTTTGTCTATGTAAATTGAGAAAGGCTTTAAGCTTCATAGCCTAAGGACATGAAATTGCGTCTAGGGAACCAAGAATTACAACCTATGAAGAAAGAAGGGCATATCATGACATCTAGATATTATATTGGGAAAAGTGAGATTTGATTCACTAATATGAAAATATATGGAAAAAAGAATCTCAAATTTTTTAAATTAGTATTATCTTCATTTATTTAAAAATAATTTGAAATGCATATACTTTTTAATGAATCATCTAATTATTTTCAAAAATGCCCATTACTGGTCATGTTATCCAAATCAATTAACTAGACTCCTTTATGTAGATGTTTCCCTTTCTTTTAAATATTTTATTATTATTATTATTATTTTATTTGAAAAAAAAAAAATTATCTTTTGGGGGTAGATGGGTCCCCAAATTAACAAACGGTCCATATATCTCTTCAAATTGAGTTGAAGGATATGAAATAGTAACGAACAAATATACCCTTTAAGAACACATATAAAATATTTTATAAAATTAAGTTAAATAATTTTTTTTTTCAAAAATACTAAATTAAATAAAAGTAATTTTCAAAAATATTAAATTAAATTTTTTTTTTCAAAAATATTAAATTAAATTAAAGTATTTAAAAAAATATTAAATTAAATAAATTTATTTTAAAAAAATATTAAATTAAATAAAAGTATTTTTCAAACATATTAATTTTTTTTCTCAAAATCAACAAAGGGCATTTTTGGAAATACTGAAGGATGATATCCTTCAACTCAATTTCCATACTTTCATTGGGTCTTGGGCTTAATTTGAAGAGTTACATGGACCTTTTGTTAATTTGGGGGTCCATCTACCCCCAAAACATAATTCAATCTCTAGAAACATTATAAAGTAGGGATTTGAAAGGAAGAAAAAAAAAGTTTATTTTAGTATTAATAAGTTAAAAATATATTCATATTCTTGATAATAAATAAATTAATAATAAATTTGTATTTATTATATAATATTAGTAATTATTTAATATAATAGAGAATAAAATTTGTTTGTAAGAGTTTTTCAAATATAAAATGTTTTACAATATGGTCGTACCTTGATATATAGTATAAAAATAAATAATTATTTTATATTAAATAAATTAATCATAATTAAAATAATTATATATTATTTAATTTATTATTTATTATTTAATAAACAACCTTATTATGTTTTGAAATTGTAATTATGATTAAATAGGGTTTATTTGACAATATTTCCTCTTCAAATTCTAGGAAATAAAAAAAAATATTAATTCTATTTAAATAAGATATTTTTTGCATAATATTTACTAAACTTTTAAGAAACTAAAATAAGGATCCTACGATATATTTGTTTCTATAAAAAAACTCAAATAATGAAATAACAAAATAATAATAACAATAATTTAAAAAATATTAAAATGAATGAAAACATCTAGTTGTTATTTAATTTAAATGACATGACAAGTAAAAGAACATTTTTTAGAATAATTTGGTGACTCGTTAAAAAGTATATGAATTTCAAATTATTTTTAAATAAATGAAGATAATACTAATTTAAAAAATATAAGATTTTTTTTTTCATATATTTTCATATTAGTGAATCAAATCTCATTTTTCCCAGTTATATTTTATTATCAAAAAGTATTAAAAAATGGTTAAAAAATACAAAGAAAAAATAAGTGATAAATTTTAAATAATTTGTTGATTTTTATTTTCCTTCAACTTTTGGTATCTACTAGAGGAAATCATGGGTTACAGCCGATCAAGAAAGAAGTGCATACCATGATCACATCCCTTGTGAAGATAAGGGTTGCCTTCGTGACGCAATGGGCAGCTGCAAGAATAATGAACATAAATTCCCATCATCCGGCTGTAGTACGCGATGCGATTACAGTCAGAGCTGGCGTTGTCCCCACTTTTTGTCTTCCACAACAATGATAACGGAGCATACTTCACACTTGTAATATCCTCAGGTTTTTTGGAGTTGTGAGAAAACCAGTGTCTAGCCACCAAGAAGGCATGGGTAGTAGAGTTAGAGTAGTTGTTTCCTTCACAGCCTCGGGTAAAACCCACACGGTAGTTATTGAGATAGTAGCTATCTGTGGATGGAATTGGGGTTAGGCAAAAGTTGAAGCCATTGCGGCCTTGAGCAGGATAACTATTATTGCAAATGGAGGTGCAGTCTGCCCAGACATTCTCATGATCCATGAGTTTTGCTTGGCCACAACCCAACACCACGAATATATTATCGAGCCTCGAGAACAGGAACGGGCTTTTGTCCAGATCAATACTTGGCTGAGACGTGTTGCTCTCCCCCTGCCGCTGATCATAGCGAAGCATATGCACTTATTTAACTTCCACTGTTCGCGACTATGTTCCAGTGATACATTCAGCAGACTCCAGGTGAGTTTAGTATGTTGGTTGAGAAAGGGCTTTTCAAGCACCGAAACATATAAATGCTGCAGTTTACTGAGTACCACACGTCAGGATAACAGCTCCCCATCCCAAATGGAAGAAATGTAACGTTTCCGCATCGATACCGACAATTTGGCTTTACCATATATTCATCTGGTGGTGATGATGCTTTAGCTGTAGCATAGAAGGAGATGATCAGCAGAAAGACCCAACTCATAATCTTTTTCTTTGATTTTGCGTGTTTGGAAAATACAGAAAGACGATCAATTATGATATTATAAGAGAAAGAAAGAACTCTATCTCTGCCCATTTTCAATTGATCAACAGAGTTGAGACTCAAACTACCATTCAAAAGATATTTTCCAAAAAAAAAAAAAGAAAAGTCAATTTCTCGTATGATATCACGGGCGTGGAAGGAAAATAAATTGAAGTTTGTTTACTTTTCCATATATATGATAGAAAAGGAAGAATATATGGACCACTTTTAAGATCATTTACCTTGACCGGCCCCTACTCATCACTGGTATGGAATATTGGAAAGGAACGTATTTCACTGAAAATTCTTGGAATAAACTAGCTTTGATTTAAGGAATTAAAAGGCTTGGGGGTTGTTTGTTTTTTTTGTTAAGTATTAAAGCATTGCTTTAAGACTTAAATCACTTTTAGGGGGTTTATCTTTTACAAGAGTATAATTTGAATGGTTGAAATGGGTCAATGGTGAATTTAAGAAAAAAAATCATATATGCCCTCTAACCCGAGCTCAATCCAAATTTTTTTTCATACTCAAATCCTAAAACATGTATGGATTAAACTCGAGTTGGGTTTGATTGGATTTAACTCCTCTAAGTTATATTTTTAATTTTTCGTCACTTTTTTAAAAAACAATTTTGTTAGGTGAAATTTTTTAAACTTTTAACTTATAAAAAAAATTACTTTTTTTCTTCTTTCTGTTTACCTCCTTTTTCAACTTATTATAATAGTCCAATCTAATTTTTCATACAATATAAAACCATATTATCAAACTAGGTTAATTTTATTCAATTTGAATAAGAAGTAAATTTGGTATAAATTAGTAAAGTAGTAATTCAAAAAATAAAAACAGAATATGATTGAAATTATTGAAATCCAAAAAAAACATTCAAAGAGAAAAAAAAATATAAGATTTCTCATTACGAATTCTCTTACAATACCAATTTTTTTTTTTTATAATCTCAATTGACAAGTCTACTATATTTATTGAAAATTCAAATTTCTGGTCCATGTTACATCCATATATACATTCCAAAAGACCATGAGGAAATGTCTGGATCATGTGTTGTATCAGTGTGTCATATTCAAGCGACAAAATGAGTGGTTACTAGGCATTGCCCTAGCCTTTTGAAATATAGTGAATTTTTGTTCTAATTTCATTTGAAAAGTTTACTGTCACATTATCATATTTAAAACAAAACATCTCTCTCATATTAAGAAGCAAGAACCAATTCTCGAAGCATTCAAAATTATTTAACCCATTAATCTTTGATTTATTCTCAAATTAAATCCTTTAAGACTATATTTAATTATCAAAAAAATTAAGAGAAAATATAAAAAAAAATCTTAAAAAAAATATAAAAAATAAAATAAAAAGTGTTAAACAATAAAACAAATTATTTTAAATTAATAAATTATTTTTATATATTACTTCGAGAGTTTATGTTTAGTCCCTATCATTTCCAACTGTATTTTATCAAATTTTATCAAGTTGTGTAAGAGGACTCCGTTGAGTTGACCATCAGCATCAGCTATCACTGATTTAATGCAGATGCTCTTGGGTCCAGGATTGAATTTCTGAATAGAAACACTAAGGGCACCCTTTTTTTTTTGCATTTTTTTATCTTAATAAAAAATTACTTTTTTTTTCTTATTCCTCTTTCCAACCTTTTAACCTTATTATAATACCCAAATCTAATTTTTCATACAAAATAAAACCATATTCATTTTTGAAAATTCGGGATAAGTTTTATTTTAAAAACTAATCAAATTATGTTAATTTTATTTCATTTGAGTAAGAAATAAATTTAGTATAAATCGTTTAGGAAAAAACTTAGTTTAATTGAAATATGCTTTTTTTTCATAATTTTTCTTTTGCTTTAAAAAAATTAGATTTTTTTTTAATAAATTGTTACTCGAAAGCAAAACCAATAATATAAAAAATCAGTCATTTAAATGAGGAACTATTCTAAAAATTAAATATACAAAATTTCAAATGAAGAAAAAAAAGAGAAAAATAAATAATAATTTAATTAATAAAAAAATATTTATTAGTTATTTCCTTATGCTTCTCTTTTATTGTAAAAATTAAATAATTTAAAAATATAATAAATTTTTAACTAATTTATTAATTTAAATTTTCTTTTGTATGTCCTTTTAAATGAAAACCATGCATGAGAAAATCATTTTTTTAATATTATTTCTTTAATCTAATTTATTAAGATGACCCAATAAGAATTGCTAGCAAACCCATATAGCCTATATAAGCAATATCAAAGAAAAAATTTACAAAACAAGAATTACTCTTTATCAAACACCCGACTAATGCTACCAATATTTCAAAAAGAAAATGTCACTTACCAGTTGATAGCAAGTTATACCCCAAATACGAATTAAGTTACTTTCATGACTAGATATTACTTAGAAATTCTATAATCTAAACTAAAATAAGTTATTATGTGGGATTCTATTTTATGCCAACCTCTACTGATTACCAAAGGTATATTGGTCTCCTAAAATTTGTTAAAATAAAAATAAAAAATAAAAAAAAATAAAAAATAAATTTAAAGTTAATAAAATTATTTTATAATATTTCTTCAAACTTATTTTATTTCTTTTCTATTATATAAAAATTAAATTTAATGTCTGAATTTATATAAAGTTAAATAATTTTAAAATATAATTTTTTTAATTAATATTAATTATATTTTATTTATTTCATTAATTTTTCATAATAAAATTAAATACAAAAAAATCAATTTCTTAACATATTTATTCTTCTTTCTTTAGTATATTTTATAACAAAATTAAAACCTAAGTATATTCTTCATCTTCTTTCCTTATATGTCAATGACCAAATTAAAAAAATTTTATATTATTATTTTAAAAATATTAATCCTAAATAAATATAATTTAAACAAAAAACATTGTAAATAATTTTTTCATTAAAATTTATGTTTTCTTTCAGCGGAAGTTAAAAAAATTCAGACGAGCCAGTGGATTCTTTTTTTGAAGATAAAGCTTCCCATCCTTTTTTGCAAAAGCCATCTTCAATTTTTTTTAAATTTTTTAATTATTTCTTTGTTATTTTGCAGGACGATTAGTTAAAGGGGTTGTTCCATCACATGGAAGAGAGACAAACGTGCAAGTTCTCTACATTTCCAATTTTGACAGGTTCAGTTGGTGGTACAAACTTCTACCTCCCGCACCAGAAATATTTGTAGGAGCCGAATAAAAAATGGAACTGGACAGCCGGACCAATCAAGGCAAAATTCTTTGGACAACTATGGATGGTCTAACTAATGTATCCAATGCGCCGGGTCGGCGAAATAGGAGGCCCCAACGACCCAGCTCAGGCGACCATTGCTAAAATTCTAGGCCCGCGACCCGCCTATAGCCACACGAAGCTAGCGGTACGACGGAGTTTTTTTATAGTTTTTTTTAAAAGGGCGGGCAAGGCCCGGCCCGGGCCTAAAAGTGGCCGCAGCTGTTGAAGACCCTTATGGCTAACATCAAAGAAGAGAAGTGAAGACTTGTTTTGACAAAATTCCAACATTCGAAAATATTCTTCCTTTCTTTTTTAAAACCTATGTAGGAGGAGGATCCTTTGAACCATTTGACGGACTACTGAAAATTTTAGATATTTTAATATGTTCATTGAAATAGGAATATTAAAATATTTTTATGGAATTTTAAGATCAAATTTTATTATCTCAAAAATCTTAAAATTTGAGATGATAATTTTTTTTTTAATATGTCAATTTTTTAAATATTTTTTAAAATCATTTTCTTTTTAAACTAAGACTTTGAAAGTTCTTCTATTTTTTGTTTTCAAATTTTATTTTAAAATTCAATGAAAAAATTATATAATTTTTTCTTCTATTTTAATTTTATCTTAAAATATAATGATCCATTTTTGCATTTATTTAATTTTTAAAATTTTAAAAATAAAATTTAATACTTTTAAGACTCTAAAATTTATTTTACATTGATTTTAAATTTAATTATATCTTTAAATTTAAAATCTAATATATATTGAATTTTATTCACCACTCTCTTTTTATTATTATTATATTTTACCTTCTTCTCCTTCTTTCTTCAATTCCCCTTTCATCCCTTTTTTCTATTTTTTCTTTCTTCTTCTCCCCCTCTCCTGTCACTTCCCACTTACCCGAACTACGACACATTCTCCCACTCCCCACTTCGGGAGCCCCCCATTCCCCCTTTCCCCCTCCTCCCTTCTCCTTGTCTTCGTTCTTTTTTATTTTTCCCCCTTTTTTCTCTTTTTTTCTCTTCATTTTTTCTCCCCATTTTCCCCCTTTTTCTTTTTCTTTCTTCCATTCTTCTTCTTCCCCCACCTAGTTCACTCCGCCCACCCTCCAGTACGCCACATCTCCCCCCACCCCTTTTTCTCTTTTTATTTTTTTTTCTTCTCTACCCACTTACACCACACCACCTGTCAGCCGATATCAGCCAGTCCCCACCAGTGACGACACCTCCGGCAGCCGACACCGCCTCCCATTCCCCTCATCTCTCATCTCACCACATCTTCTCTCTTTTCCTCTAATTCATCTTTCGTTTTATTTTATTTATTTCGTCAACACACCGTCATCCTTAAACCTTCTTTCGATTGCTCTGCAAGAAAAAAATGTAAATTATTTTATACATTTTTTTATTTTATTTTTATTTTTTCTTGATTTGTTTTTAAATAATAATTGTTTGTAGATTTTTGAGTTGTTAATTATTATGAAAATTTTTGGCTCTTTGTTAGTGCAAAATATGTTGATGATTTATAATGATATGAGTTTTTTGCTTTGAGTTATTTAATTTAGTAATACTTTGTATTCTTGGTTTACGTATTAAAATTGTTTGTAATTTTGAGTGTGTGGTTTGAATTTGTATATTAAATAAACTTGAATTTATAGAGATATTAAAATTCTTAGTTTAGTTCTAATTAAAGTTATTAATGATTTGTCTAATTTAGGCTTTGGACTGTGGCCTATCATATGAGATATATATGTTATACTTTATTTATCAATTTAAGCTTGAACGAAATTTATTGCAAATTCCATATCCATACTCTTAGATGTGTATACAAATATATTAATCATGAGTGGTTTCACAAGATTAAAAGATTGCCCCATAAAAAAGTAAAGAAAAAAATTGGCATTAATTTATAGGCTATTTACAACTATTTTCATAGTTGATAATGAAATTATCTTTTTTTAGTAAAAGTTATGATTCACGATTATATATCAAATTGGAAAGTTTTGATAAAAATAGTTAACACCAATTTAATCTAAATAGATTTTTGTAGTTTAGATTTAATATAATGTTGTGTTAATTCCAAATTTGCATCAACCTTGTTTTGTTTAATAAACATGTTGGTTTTTTTTTAATCTATATAACTTAAATTCATCTCAAATTGACCTATTTATGTTGATTAACTTTATTATAATTATAATCTATTTAACTTATTTAAAATTTTATTTTGAATAAATAAGTCAATTAAGGTAAAAACTATTATCAAGTTATAAGGCGTGATCATATTATTTAAATAAGACTTTAATTTGACCTTAATTATTAAATGGTTATCACGTTGTTTAATGTTTAAATAATATATAAATATTTAAGTTCATACTGTAACCTAATTATTACTCATGTCCATATTTAGATACTTATTTAAATTCGAGTGTCTGATAGTTTCAAGACAATATGAACCAAAAACCCCACCAATATGAAATCAACAACTCTAATTTAAGAATGCATAAAAAGATAGACTAGGTAGCTTTCAAGAGAGAACATTGTTGCACACGTATCCAATGTTTACAATTTGGAAATTCTTTTCCTAAGGTCAAAACAGTTCTACAAGTTTTTATAAAGCATAAGCTTTGTAAAAAGCGGAACAATCAATAAGCATAACAAAACTTCATAACTAAGATTTCAAATAATTAGGCAAATTATGTGCTACAAAATTTCCTAGAATTTGCACATTTTCTATATTTCAATCATTATTGCTTAAAGTATATTAATGGGGAAAAAATAAGAGAAAATTTCGAAAAAACATAGTAAAAATATTAAAGACTAAGTTTCGAAAAAGTTAACTGAATAGTTTTTTATTCTAAAAAAAAATTATTTAACTAAAACAAATTTAACAGTTTAATATTTTGGAAAGTCATTTTTGAATTTATCTTCAAAAAATATTTTTCAACAAAATTTTTTAAAATCTCTTGTTTGATTTTGATTGTCAAAAAAAAAAAGAGTCAAGCATGTGAGCTATTTACAAGTTGGCCCAAACCATCCTCACTCTTAGGCCCATACTACCACACTTCTCAGTAACCACCAAATATAAAAATTCCTAAAATTTCATGAATTGTCAATCCAACTATCCAAGTAAATATTTATGATTTTGATTTAATTACTTGAATTCTTGACATATTAAAATTAAAATATGATTTAAAGAGAGAAAGAAATCAATCCCCATTGAATAAATTCAGTATTTTTTGCACTTTATTGTTTCCATAAGCTAGTATTGGAAACAAATTAGAAAACTAGAAATTTGCTACACTATTTGTAGCACTAGAAATCTTATAGTTTGAAAAAGTTTAAGTTCCTTCATTAATAAAATTAAAGATAAAAATTACAATCATATTCCAAAACATTAAAACCATGAACACTTTTATTTATAGCATTATTTTATAATATAAAAATACCTTAGGTTTTTATTTGGATACAATATACTGCTTTAAAATTAATTTTTATGGAACATTAAAATTTGTCCAAAAGAATATTCAAGGGTGCATTTTTACTTATTTTATTTCAGTATTATGTACTGAAAATTTTGTAGCCAAATTAAACCACCAAACAATGCATAGACACGTTTCTTTTAATTTGAAATGTCTCAAATCTTTAATTTGTGGAATTAGCATGAAATTTTTGTGGGAAATAAATGAAGAAAAAAAAAATTACGAATGAGTTTCAAGGCACTTCAAAATCAAGTTTGAAGCAATTTTAATCTAAAATCAAGCATTCACGTCTAAAACAATCTCTTAGGCACTTTTGCTCCAGTCTTCATATCATATTGCACCTCATGGGTGCTGCTATATAGCTAATTGATCGAGGATGTGCTTTTTAATCTTAGTTTATTTTCCTCTCTCACATTCATTTCTTTTCCCTTTCTCTTCCCCTATGATATGTTGAACTCTTCTTAGAAACTTGAAATCTTGTAAAATGGTTTTAAAAACCTTGAAAACACATAAGTCTCTTCAAACGATTTGCTAACAATTATTTAAGTTAAGAAAGTTGATTAATACTAAATTAATATTTTAAAAGCAACTTTTTAACCTCAAAACATATGCATGATTGAATGTTAATCGTCAAAGACAAATGCCAGGTTTAATTTAACCCAAGGCTCGAGCTTATGTAAAGTTAAGGCTCAAGCCCAAATTAAGACCTAACTTGAGTTAAAGTTCAAGCAAACACCAATACCCAATTTAAGATTTTGCTAATTCTTGTTCAACAAGAATATTATAAAGGAAAGAATTAGCAGATGGGGAGGGAAATTGGAGGGATTTTACAAAATA
>JBAPGN010001463.1:0-22010 GCA_037355405.1 Vitis amurensis | reverse complement strand
TATTGTAGTAAACCTTAAGAACCTAAATCCCCCATGTGTTTGACATAAATTGGGAATTTTTGTTGTAATATGTGAGTCATATTGAGAGAAAGATATATACGGAGAAAAATGGGCCAATGTCAAAGTGGAGCAGAGTGGAACGATAGCATTTGTCATTTAAGCTTGTATTTTTATTATTAAGGGTGAATGAGAAGTTGGGGCGTTGCGGAGGACAACGCCTCCTTGTGGTAATTGGATGAGCGGGTATTTTTTTGGAATTTCATTACTTGAGGTGGGTAGTATAAATGCCCTTTTATAAACCCTTAATATTGGACATAAATGCAAGTTTTCTTCCCTATCCCCATAAACGTAGACAATCCGTCGAACCATGTTAAATTTATGTGTCTTTTTATTTTTCTCTAATTTCTTCACCAGGAATCGTTGCACGAATATCAACCCCAATTTGACTAATCTTAAGATTGGTTGATCCTAGTCGGACGTATTTGATGATGATTGACGAAGATACTTTTCAAACCCGCTCAAAGACTCAAACCCACGTAACTTGATTGGTTAAAAATAATTAAAATAAAGTGAAATGATTTAACTTCTTACTTATTTGGATTGGTGTTTATGCTTCAAATACGTTTCCAGAAAACCTATATTTGTTTTTCCCAATGAGTTTGGAGAGAGAGTGTAGGAATTTCCTATAATTATGCAGCAAATTAATTATAAAGCTTAATTCTTGCAAAACAATCATTAACTCCTAGTCTGTAGAACTTTGTGGATTATTCAGTAAAGTAAATAAATAATAAAAAGAATAGTCATTAAATTCTAACTTTAAACAATGTTCAGAAAATAAAGTTTACACCAAAGTCCTAACTAATATCAAATCATCATCCTAAATGTATCATTCATTAACTTGAACAGATGGGTGTCTAAAAAATGGTTAATGAAGGAAATCATGAGCTGCTAAACCCAAATTTAAGGAAAATTAATACTAGCTTCACAGATATTGGGTTTTTTTTTTTTAATAAAGAAGAGATTTATATAAAATAGAAATATATAAGTATTAATCCTTTTTTATAAAAACTTTTTAGTTTTTAAAAACATTATTAATACATTCAAACTTTTTAACAAACATTTATATATGTCAAAACAATATATTAAAAAAATTTTCCCCAAAAATAAAAAATGTAACTTTTCAAAAAAAAAAAATATTTTTACCTGCTTATCCAAATATAAATGTGTGCTCAATTAGTGTGAGACTTTACACCATGGGTGGTTAGCCTCAATTGTTTCTTTTACGACGAACCAAAAACACTACTCAATACTAGTAATCTTCTAACCAAAAACCTCTAGACATTGAGGATTCAAAATAAATTACATTTCTTCACCACAAAATTGTAAATTCAACTATGTATATCTCCATTAATATGGTTTAAAAAGTCAATATAAAATAATCCAGTAGATTAAGGGCCAAAAAGTCGAATTATAAATCTGGTTACCATATGCTAAAAAAACCAAAGTCAAACACTTTATTTTATTTATTCAAATTTATAAAAACATAATATTTTCACATGTTTATGTTATAAACAAAAAAAAAGTTTTAATATATTTTTTATGCAAAATATATTTGATTTATGCATAAAAACAAAAATAACATTTTACACATTTCAAAATAACATGTCAAAAGAAAATTATTTATTTTTTTTACAAAATCTGCATTAATTTCCCTTACGTCGAAAAAAAACTTAAAATCCTTGAAGAATTTAATTAAATATTTTATTTTGTAAACAAAATGATAAATAATCTGTTTTATAAACAACTTTTCATCTAATAATATAAGAAAAACAATTATATATTACTATTAACTATTTGTCTAAAATTAATTATAAGTTTGATAATCCTAAAAATTTATATATTAATATTAATATTTATAAGTATCAATGATAATTTAATTATTTTATTCCTTGTTAAGGTAAAAATTTATAAATTTCTAATTTATATAAAACTTTTTTCTCTAGTTTGATTCTAAAAAATAAAAATACATTACTAATTTAATTAAACTACAATTTTTATTTCATTAATTAAATTTTATTTATTTATTAACTTAACATCTATCCTCATTAGCATTATTATACCATCAACCAACCTTGTAATTCACCCAACTCTCAACACCTAATTAATATTCATATATATTATATTCATATATATTTTCCTCATTCTCCCAATAAAGGTAGGTAGGACTCGCTTAATTATCTTTTTCTTATTTTATTTCTTTTCTTTCTTGCACAAACCACACACATGGCTACATTCTTTTTTTTTTACCTACAAACTTCCAAAAATCACACTGTACACACTTGCCAAGGAACCAAAAGCTAATTTTTATTTTTTTAAAACACCCAAATTCTTTTTCTTTTTTTCTTTTATATATGTTGTCAATACCACCCCAAATCCATAAATCCTTTTTCTCTTTTTCTAATACCCTATATATATATATATATATATATATATATATTGAAGATTTAAGATATATTATTTATTTATTATTGTTTTAGATCTACTAAAAAAATATTCAGAATTTCCTATCTCTATCAATAAATCAACATTTATTCATAAATTTTCACTCTTTTTATTTAGAATTTAAATAAACAAATTATATTCTAGATTGAGATTTTTAAAGAATATTTAAGTGTTTAAAACTAATTAACAAATATAAAATACTAATTAAAATTCTACTTGGAAAACTAATTTAAAACCCTAAACCTCCAAACCTTCAATTCTATATTGTCTTATTGTTCTTTGGATCTTTTCGGAATCTCAGTACAAGGATATTCTAGTTTTAGAGAAAGTTTAAAAAAATCTAATTATATTTAAAGGTTTTATATACAAAAAAGACCTTTCTTAACCTTATTAAAAAAAATTATTTTACTCTAATTTATGGTTTTACCACTAACAACAAAATGGGGGTTGTCACATAAGGAGCCAAATAATTAAATAATTTTTAAAAAAAATTTCAGAATCTTAAAAAAAAAACGTGTTGGGGTTCCATAGGAACTGAATCTACCTTGTAATCCGCGTTACGCGTTTAGCTTGGCACTTACGAAGAGAAAAGGGGTCTCTATCACCTTATTTATAGGAATAGGAGAATTTTTTTAGTGGGCAGCTGTTGTTTAGCGATTACGCATAGCCCTTTGTCTTTCAAAATATGTGAGTTGTGCCAATACAGACCTTATCCCGGGAAAGGTGAACCCGGATGTACAGAAACTTTCTTGTTCACACTTATTGACTTTCAAAAGAAGAACGGAGAGACTTGACCAATAACAAAAGAAAAGAAGAGAAAGGGACGGAACTTCTACGAGCTCTCCAAAACAAGCTAACAGTCTGGCTTGTCTTTGCCATTGCCCTGCCTTAGCTTTCCTCTTTGGACTTCTTTTAAGATTTTGGTCTACCTGCCCGCTTTTCGCCGTGGGAAAGACCTAGCGATTGTCGGGGCATATGAAGAATACTTTGAAACTGCTGGATGCGGAAGACAGATTTTATGTTGGAAATGCCACTCCTTCTACTGCTATTCCCACTTCTGGAACGAAGTGTTTTTCTATTTTCTTTAGTAAAGTTATGAATTAGAAGATAAGATTCCATCCATCTTATTCCTATCTGATTTTAGATTTTGATATCTAAAAAAACAATAGATTTTCATTCAACGTTTGATTCAAAGAACTGCGCTTAGGTCTCCCCCCAACTTCATGAAAACGCGCCTACTTGCAACATGGATGGCGAGGGGTCCGTAGACCCAAAGCACTCGAGCTGATTCCAGTAGCCGGGAAAGGGCCTTAAGAAAGTTGGCCTACTTACCTACACCACACTAACACTTGCTCTATACAATTTACAGAGCTAACCCCTGTCCAGTGTCTTGGACAGGAGCTAAGGGGGGGGGGTCTTCAATCCCTTTACTCCTTATCCCATCTTCGCCCAGGCCTAACGGCGGCCCTCCTTATTGAGGGGGGAGAGTGGAAGCCTCGAGAGCCACTGTTGAGAGAAAAGATCCTGGCCCCTTCATTCTCTATAGGTCTCCAACCTTCTTCAACATAGCATGATAACGAGCGGGGCAGAGATAGAAGAGATTCTGGAACACAGGATATAAGAAGTTTAAGCTCGACCTCTCCTTTTTTATCATTTTTGATTAAGAGCGGGGTGGAGAAAGTGGACAAAATTAGACTCACATTTCCCAGTCGAGGGTTCCCTTTTTTTCATCTCGCATTTATGGAAAAAGAAGAATATTGAAAACGCTCCTAATCCAATCCACCTTCTTTTTATAGAGCTGTGTATTTTTTGTAAAGTGGAATCTGAACCTTGCCCGGATGAGCCCCCCATTTAGAAGGCAAGTTGAAGTTGGTGAGTCGTATGATGGGGCACTTCGCTCCTGCGGTCTGTCGGGATAAGGAACTCAGCTACGTTAGGTTTAGTCCCCCTTGGATTCGGCCTGTTCCCGTGTACTTAAAAATTGCCTTGAAAGTTTCAGTTTGCGGGTATGAGGAATGTCCTGCCTTCTGCCTTGAAGGACCCCTCTACTCTACTTCTCCAGTTGCATACCAGCAGCACCACAGTTCTCAATTTTACACCGAAAACTACACTATATCAACTCATACTTCAAATTAACTTGCCTACCATTCTGTCACACATTCTATCTCATAATACCTATCGCTCGCGTGAAAAGAATATTTTTTGAATACACCATAGAAGCAGGACCGATGAGACTTCACGTATCATGAACCATATTTTTGGGCGATCTCCAAACTCGTTTACATACTAGCAATGGACTCCTCTTTCCATTATCTTCCATCCCTCTCCCTCTCTCTGATGCCTTGTGTCCCAGGGATCCACGTAGCTGCCAAGTGGACGCGCGCCTTCAACCAAGATTGAGTTTTGGCTCAGTTGTCCCTGAAAAAGATGTTCCGGACAGGGTGTCCGGGACACACCCTCGATAGGTTTTGTTGTCATGACTCTAGAGATTAAGCTGCCGGACTTTTCAGGGACTAGCTAAGCTTACGCCTTCTTCCTGTGTGAAGGGCCTCTTATATAGTGTCAAATCCCGCCCCCCTCTCTTTAATGGGGGAAGACTTTTGGCTGTCATGATGCCCTCAATGCAGGGCCAATCATCACCCTGCAGGCAGCTGTCAGAGATCGTGGGAGGCGACTTGCATCGCTCATGTCCTTTCACCCTACAGGCGGCGAACGTGGGCCGATGGCAGGCTGTCGGGATGACTCAGCAAGGTTGCTCGCTACAGTCAATGATCATTGTATAATAGACCCGGTAGATAGAGCATCGCCCGGTGATGGATATTTGAGGTGCTGCGTGCCTCCCCTAGGAGTCAGATAGGGGAACGCGGCCACGTTGTCCTCTTAGGGAGTCCGGATGAGTTGCTCCGGATAAGTGATGCGCGCCCACGTTGTTTATTCAGGGGAAGGGGTCCCTACAATGCCCCCCTTTTAAACCTGTCGATTTTGCTTGGCAGAATGGGCGGGCTTAAAAATGATTGTTTCTTTAAACTTAGGTTACTTTTTGCGCTCATTGGCCACGTGGTCCCGCGGAGACGAAAAGAGAAAAGCGGCAATTTATGACGAGTCGCCGTTCTCTGGGAATTCCCAGCAAGCGTGTCTTTTTCAATAACGGCGCGGTTGGGCGTTTGGGATACCGAGGGGCTGTGTCTCTTTAAATAGCAGACCGAGCCCCTTACGCCTGCATTTTTTCCTTCTGCATTTCTATTGGTAGTGCTCTCTCTTAGGCTCTGTGCGTATCTTCATCTGCAAGTGAAGCTCTAGGGTTTCTGCTAGCGACATTGGTGTCGTGGAGGAAGATATGCATCGCGGACTTTCATCTTTGCTTTGCCAGTTTACGCTAGGTACGTTCTCTATTTCTGCCTTCTCCTTGTTGTGTTTGTTTTGTGGTTGTTTCTGGCTTGTTGGGCAAGCTATTTGTGATTGGGGATCAGTATGGGTGTTTAGGGCTTTTTCAGGGGGTTTTGGTTTCGTTTTGGGTGCGTTAGGGTTCCTGTTGCCCCTCTACACCATTTGCGGGTTACTGGTCCTGCTTTGGAGTAGAGCCAAGGGTTAGGCTAAGGATGCTAGTTACGTTAGGCTTTTTGGGTGTTTTTGTTGTTAGGGTTGTGGGGTCGGGTCCTTGTTTTTTACTGTTGGCATCCTGCCATGCAGGTTCCGTTTTGGCCTCCCTTTTGAAAATGCCTGTGAAAAAGGGCGTTGCTTCGTCTAGCTCGGCCTGGCAGAGCGGCAAGGATGCGTCCGGGGTGGTCTATGAGGAAAAATCTATTGACAAGCTGAACGTGAGGCAGTTCTGTGAACGCTTCTGCATTCCGAATGGTGTGTCCGTTCAGCTTGTGGACGGAGAGGCCGTATCCACTGAGAAATCCGCGGACCACGCTATCTACTTCACGAAGGAGCAATTCAATGCTGGGCTCCGATTCCCTCTCCCATCCTTGTTCAAAGAGTTTCTTCACTTCACCCAGATCCCTCCGGCCTACATCCATCCCAACATAGTCCAGGTGCTGATGGGGTGCAGCATTCTGAGCATGTTGTTTAACCTGGACCTTTCACTACTGGAGGTCCTTTTCATCTATTCCATCAAGAATAGGATGACTGACCTCTTCAGCCTGGCTGCCTATATGTCTTCTCTCCAATTGGTGACCCATCTTTCGGATTCAACAAAGGGGGGAGCCAAGGGGCATGTATTAGTCAGGGGTGTCTGGGCTGGGCTGTTGGAGCATCCGGAGAGACCGTTTTCCCTAAACCGTTCGCTAGTGCTCCCGGGTAGGGCAGCTTGTGGGGTTTGTCCGGCATTCGTCTGTTGTTCTCTTATTTTAAGGTTATCAGATGACTAACGTTTTTGTTTGTTGATAATGCAGGTACGGACAGGAGGGGTCGCACAGTCGAGTGGGTGGAAAAAGCGTCCTTCGACCGCTTGAACAAGTCATTCGAGATTACTGCAGCCTGAGGCAATCATCGACGCTGCTTACTGCACGTAACTTTTGGCTGTTGTCCTGGGAGCCCCCAGCCGTACATCACCAACATTTCTCCCTAAAGCGGGAGAAGGGGGTTGCCAAAACAGGTTAGTGCCTGGGAAGCATTTTGTGCTGAAAGATTTGTCCTTCTACGAGAGGGCTCGCAAGGCTGACGCAAAGGCGCGCCAAGAGCGCCTTGACCAGCGAGAGGAGAAGAGGAAGAAGGGGACGCTAAGGAAAGCACCCGGTGAGAAGGGACGTTACTCTCCCCCAGAAGCTCGTCCCCCGGCCAAGAAGAAAAAGAAGAAGAAGACACTTTCGCAGGTGCTTCGGATTACGGCCCCCAATCTTGAGGCTTCGCCTTCGTCTTGTAGGTCCGGACCCAGCCGGCCAGACCATACTATCCCAGAGTCTGAGGAGGTTGAGGAACTTGAGGCTACTTCTAGTTCCCTCCAGCTCGTAGTCTTCTACCCGGGGCCTAGCTCTCCCCAGCCCAAGCCGGAGTCTGCTGGTTTACAAGTTGCAGACAAGCCAGAGGAGATGAAGAGCCCAAGTGAGCTTAGGGAGAGGCTGATGCAAAGGCATAGCAAAAGGCTGAATATCCCCATCAACCTTAGGTCTCCTCAGGCTAAGAAAGTTCGTTTGGATCGGGGTGGGGAGGACCCGGCGCCGAAGGTTCCGGCTCCAGCTACGACCCATCCGGATGGGGATGGGGCGAGTGCAAGTGCTCCGGCTCCTCCGGATGCCGCAGGGCTTAGCACGAAGGCTATGGTTCAGGCCGATGGTCCGGAGCGTAGCTCTCCTGCTATGGTGGGGACCCCTATGCCAGAAGGGGTTGCGGAGGTGCCAACCGGTGAGAAGGCTCCAATTGAGAGGAGCAGTTATACTGCAGTAGCTCCTCCAAGCTGGGAGAAACTGATAGTTATGTTGAAGGGGGTGTCTTGCTTCACAGACGTAGAAGTGCGACATCCTCTTGGTATTTCTGAGTCTGTTGTGCCTCCCGTTCAGCATCTGCAAGAATGGACGATGCCAGAGGCCGCAGAAGTGGTAAATACTTCTTTGCTGTTTTTCTCTTGTTTCTTTAGCAGTTACCACTTTTCCATGTAACTTTGTCTGCTACTTTGTTGTTGTTTTGCCCAAGTTATATCCGACATCCGCTACATGATGCGCTCACGCGAACAGCTTTTTGAGCGGCTGAAGATGGCGGAGGCCATGCGTGCCTATATCTCCCAACATCCGAGTGGCGTTGATGAGCTGCGCGCCCAGTTGGAGAAGGTTGAAGCCGAGCTGGCCTCTGCGCGAAAAGCGATATCAGATGGGGCGGAGCGGCTATGCCAGGTGGAGGGGGAGAGGGAAGCTATCCGGGCTGAGGCTGATAGTCTAAGAAAATAAAAAGAAGCCTTGGAGGGCCAAGTCGATGAAGCTGGGCAGGAGAATCTTCAATTGAAAAGAGAGATTGCGGGGAGTATGGCGACTCAAAGGAGGAGATGGAAGGTTAGCTGCCGCATAGAAGAAGGAGTTGGAGGAGATATCAAACAGAGGCGGGACGAAATGTTCTTATTTGGTTACGTAGTATGTATGAGAGAAGAACCGAATATGATGATCTCCTTCTCCTCTGATAGGAGGGACGAGGCTCCGGGGGTCCGTCAGTATGAGATTTTTTTTGTGAGATTTACACTTTTCTTTGTTTTGTTGGGCGTTGAGGCAGCCTTTTTGTAAAGACCTTTGTTAATTATTTATAAATACATTACATTTTTCTGTTTCCTTTTTCTTACTCTTATTTCTTTTATTGCTTATTTGCTTGGATTGTGATACTTCATGGTCGGTTTTTAGCAGTGGGTTTCGTTAGCTTTTGCAGATGATAGGCTCCCTTTCCTTTTTGTTTGGATCCTATATAGGGGTCTTCTAATTAGCTTTGGAATTTTCCTGCTCCGGTTTTCATATGTGTTATAGACCCTCAATTTGTTCCTCTATACATGTCTATTTAGATACTTATCGATACTTTACAGTAGTTCTTGGTGGCCATAGCTATCGTACTACTTACTTTTTGGAGCACCTCGGAGACTTTGGTTGAGGGATTAATTAACCTTATTGGTGACCTTTGGCAGCCTAAATTAGAATTAAAGGCTTTTCATTCATTTTTAGATAGTTTTTTACATGATTTGGCCTTAGGCACTTAGACTCACTTTTTATATCATCGCTTGATTGCATGACTAATATTGTGTGGCTTGCTGATTTTCTTTATATTTCATTTCTTTATTTTATTTTATTAAAGTTTTTAACTCAGAATTTCTTGGCTTTTGGGCATGAGGAAAGAGTCGTCACCTATTTGGAAGGAGAACCACAAAGTTTTGAAAAAAGGAGATTTTGTTTTTTATAGAATGATATGCACATATATTATTTCCATGGGAAATGGTCATACAAAGGAAGAAAATCAGAAATAGAGACAAAAAGGAAAGAATGAGGGGCTCCTCTAAGAGTTTGAGGGGTTTTTTGAAGGCTGGTATACTATATGTGAGAGAAAAAATTGGGAGGGAATTCTGGGAAAGGTGGAGTGGTGCACAAAGAAGAGGAAGAGATTGCAGCAAGTTTCTGCGGTACGCTTCCTGTTTTTTTTTATTATTTGGTATTCCTTATTCACTTGAGTTCTTGGCTGTTTTGAGAAAGTTGTTTTGCGATTGGAGTGGAAGATTGAGGGGGAATTTTTTGCGTTGTTTGATCGAAAATTTCCTTAAATTGCTATGTTATGATTGTGTTTTTGATTTCTCTGATCTTTTTATAAAATAGCTGAAAGAGAACTTATGTTTGAATTTAAAATGTTTTGTGATCCTGATATAATTTTAATAAGCTTTGTCTTAATGTTTTAGATTTTCAAGCTTTCTAAAAATAATGAAATGTGATTATTCAGATTTTCACCCATTGCTTACTTCCCTGTTTTGTTTTTTTTTCTTTCTTTGTTCGGCTTTTTTTTTTTTTGTGCTTTAATATCTACGCTTCTTCCCTCTTCTTTACTTGGCGTTTCTGGCATGAGACAGAGTATTCAAGAAGGTGGAAACTTAAAGTTTGTAGTGGGGGTTACTTGAGGTTGGACGGGTGTAGAGGTCGACCGTTTCTAGATCTCTTGTGATTCTTAAAATGGAATTGGATTGTTGGTAGATTTTAAATATGAAGGTATCTCAGTTTTATGTTGCTTGCGTGATGATGAAGAATTGCTTTTTGGGTTTTGGTGTAGAAAAGAAGCATGGGTCTCTTGTACTAGAAAGTTTCTCACTGGCGTTAAACCGCAAAAAAAGGGTAGTCCAGATTCATCTTAAGTTTCGATCATGGTTTCATCTCATTGGATGATCGGAAAAAATGATTTTGCATCTAACTTGCTGTTCTGAGCCAATCTCCGTTGAAAGTCCTGTTTAAAAGTTTTGGTGGATTCTCATAGATAATTCCATTGATTTGCAGTCATTTGATGAAATATGGATTCCTATTAATTAGGCCAATTTTACGATTTAGGAAGAAGACTGCACTCGAATGATGAGACCTTCTTCACATTTATTTCTCCTAGCATATTAAGATAAATCACTTCCTCTTCAGGGACCTCGTAAGAGTAATTTCCAATATTGAAAACAGAGTGCATAAGGATGCATGCAACATCTTTGCAAGGGGAGGCATGAAAGAATCGTGGGGCAAATATCGATGAATTCTAAGTTGACCAATTCTGTGTGAAACAAAATTTATTTTGCAGCCCAACATTAATCAAGTTTTGCCGTAATCTGAAGAAGTATTATACCATTACTTATGGATGTAGAATAGGATACTTGTTAAATTCCATACTCAATTGGCAAGACAGGTTTTAAGTGCCTTTGAACAACTCATCAGTGTTTTTGTTGGGAGTATGTAATATGATATGCATAATGGAGAAATGACTTTGATTATACTGCTAGGCTGCTACAGATTAAAGAAGAAAAGAAGCCTTTTCTTTACAGAGCAATGGTTCGGAATAAATGGTGATGAAGCCTGGATCATAGCAATGAAGACTACAGTGGGAGAATTATAATTCCTCTTGGTTTTTATCCGATCTCCAAACTTACCCTGGTCGTGAGATCATTACTCAAGTGATGTGGTGATGAAACAGTTAAGCAGAACAGGTGTAGGTGGCTAGTAGTGTTAATAGTGAAAATCAATTCATCCGTAATCAAAATTGTTAGATCAAAAGATTTTATATACAGGTGATTAATACCTGAGACCTTCAGCAGAACTATAGCTGTGGTGCTGCGTGCTTTGGTGCGAGGTGAAGATGATTTTCCATGGTTTTCCAAATTTTAGATACTAAGGATACTAAACTGGACGATTTAAGCTAATTGATTAGCTCCTGTGACAAATGATATGTCATTTTGCTACATGGACTACTGGCTGTCCACTTTGTAAGACTTGTTGGCAATTTCCCAATATGTTAAGTGAGGCCAAATCTTGCATGCATCTTGAGTTACTCTCAGCTTGTAGAAAATGGTTAAAGGTCTTTATTTTCTATATATTTCTATAGTAGTTGACAACGTTAGAGTGGATTGCTCTTCATGTGATAAAATGCAAGTTCTTGGTTACTTCAATCGGTATGGACAACAATGAGTTTGTGCTGAAAGTTTGGAGGAGATTAGAATCCTTTGAAATGGAAAATACGTGTCAAGTTTTGGTACGCAGCTGATTTTTGGTTCAAGAAAAGGTACCTTACGGAGAGCCTTGATAAGGACTGAATTTCTAATGGAAAAGTATGGCTTACGTCTTGGTAATTTTGAGGGAAACTGTTTGTAATTTATTTATCGATCAGAAAGGAATGATGGTATGAAAGTTCAACTTATAAGGATGTGGTGCAATATTTCGATTGAATTTGCTGACAGACTGAGGAGTTGGACTTCCAATGGATTTACTTTCAAATGACATTAATTACTTTATATGAAAGGATTTTAGCTTTCAATATGATCTGGAAAACTGATGATGACTTTAAGAATAGCGACAATATAAGCGTGATGATATTTGATTCAGATTTGAGGAATTTAAATTTAGAAAATGGTGGTGGTGGTGGGAGAAAGATCAAAACTAAATGTTGGTGTTTGTTTGTCCGTGATACTGTTATAGTTGATAACCAGAGGATGGTCTAAAGGGGATCTATACCGATAAAAGCGAAATATGGTTGAGTATATGAGGAGAAACAAGAACCTAAACAAGCAAGCTGATTCTGAAGCCAAAAGATGAGCTGTTATAAAGGTAGTTGCTGTGGGTACAATTTTGCTGAGGGAAAGAAGCTGTTGGTATGAAGACAGGCGTTGGAAAATGACGCTGAACTAAAACAGAGAACTAAACTTGGTCCAAACAGTTAGAAATCAGACTTCACCAGTTAACTGCAAGGGTGTTGTGCTGTTTTTCCTAAAGGGAATGATTTGAATGGCACAAATAATTACCTACAAGCATAGCAGACATGAATCTTATCACTATATGGAGTAAAGCGATGCCTCCTTACAGGTCCGTTGATGCAAATATGGGATATACTCTAACACCATAACACATTTAAACTTTCATATGATGTGGATTTAGGCATCTCGAACATCAGCTACTAGAAAATACTTAATGGAATGCGAAGTCCATGCTGGATTAGTTTTTTATTCATTTTACACAGATATATGAAGGTTTAATCATATAGTCTGTTTTATATTTGATAAAAAGCTATCTAAACATGTGCTGGAGTCGCCTATGCAGCTCTGGATTGGAATTTTGGTGCCTGCGGGCCAAGATCTACTTTTTTGGAAGAAATTCATCATTCCAAGACACATATACCACCAGATTATTGAATAAGCAGCAAACGCGCTCCGTTTCAGAGGTGAATTACCAAATGGTAAGATCATGATTATACTACACTGACCAGAATCTCGTGTTACGCATTGATTTCTCAATGGATTCGCAATCCATATTGAATTATATAGAAAAGAGTTGCTTTGATGCTCCTTAAAATTTGTCTAAAAGATCTTCAAACGATTTGGTCTCAGATGTCCCATTGCGTCAGTAAAAGAATTGGAGTCTAAACAGCAGTAGAATCCATCAAAACCAAGTTGTTAGAGAGGCTAATCATGGCTATGATTCAGAGGAATAAATGGTTTGAATTTGTTCTTACTTGTAAAACTGTTGAGATATAACTCTAGAACACGCTCCTGCATCCTACAGAGATGAATCGATCCAACTCTGTATTAGATGGAACGTTTACGAAGAAATGAGCTTTTAAAGACTTACAAATTTAGAAGGGCACAACACGTAAACACTTGGAGATGTTGCAAAGTCAGTGTATTTATTAGAAAGCTACATCAGTGAATTTTCATGAGCATTAAAAAACCAGTTAGACTACTGAAAGGGGTAAAAGATGAGTCGCTGATGATCTAGAAAACTAGATTTGACTACAGAAGAAATCCAGAGTGAACTATAAAGAAATTTGATGAATAGAATTTGACTTTAGGAAGTTGAACTTGAGAATGAGTGGGAGCAAGTGAGCAATGCTTGAATGAATATGGCACTCTACTCAGACTGCAGCAATGTCCAGAGGGCTCTTCCATAACACATCAGAATCGGCAACAGCTAACTCAGCTCGGTCTCATGGATAGTCTTGCTACCACACTTCCTCTCTCTTCGTTTTTGATTGGAATTTATTGGTTTTCAATTGAATTTTATGAATCCTTTTACGAGTAAGTGTTTCCAAGCCTTGAAAATCATTTTAGAACCCTTTAAGTAATAAAATCTGGATTTGTAATAAATTTTGATGCATTTTCTCCAGGATAGCATTTTTCACTATTTCTTTTATTTTATACTATTTGTATGGTTTTCTGATTTTCCAAGCATGATAACTTCATGATCCAATAATGGGAAATTCGTAGAATCAAATTCAATGCAAATTATTAGGCTTTGTGGGGCCCGAATTCATGATATTTCTCATCAATTTGTTTGAGCTTGATATTGATTGATTTGTGCTTTCTTTTGTGGCATTGAGATTATCCGTCATTGTTCTAACAACTTGTTTCCCATAGAGGAGTATTTACATTCTATCCAGGTACGCTTTTTCCTGACTAAACTCTAAATTCTATTGAATGTGTATATTAATCATGAGCATGTCCATGTTTGATGCATAATTGATTGTTTGAATGCTTGTTTGATATCTTTGATAAAATGTATATTTGCGTCGTACTTTTAAAACTAATCCTTTTGTTTATGTTTGTGATGGTTAGAAGTCCAGGTACGTACTAAATTTTTCATGATTGTGATTGGTTTTCTAATCAGCATGCCATTTTTCGAAAGATCCCTAACCTATTAGATATATGATTAACCGTTTAATGGTATATTTCCATCAACTTAGTCAAGTAAGACTTTTTTAGGGCTTTTAGAGGTGCTCCTTAGAGGTTCCATAAGTACTAATCCGGATAGACTCGGGTTTTTTCAAGATATGCATTTTCAAAAATTATGGAGTCACATTTTAGGTTATTTTCTTTTCATTTTATTTCCCTTTAGAAATAAAATAAAGATAAGTGGCGGTCCAACTTTTCCAAAACTAAATAATTTTTCAATAATAAGATCGGTCTGCCGATTCGAGTGGGGACGCAGTTGAAAAATACGGGTCCACAGTGTTTTCAAATTCCTGAGGAACAGATTACGTTTGAAGCCTGGGTCTTGCTTAAGATTGTAGTGGAGCGGCTGCCTTTGGTGATAGTGACATAGGATGGATGCGGTCTCTCTTACTTCGTACCGCAGTCCAAATTTTTCATAATCGCATTTGCATCATCTGGGTCCTAACATCGGTCGGATTGTGGGAAGCCTATTTCTGTAGGAAGATGGTCCATACATATGGATGGCGGGGAGTGTTTCTGTGGCGTCGGGTGTGGTTGATAAGCCAAAGACGCAAGTAGTTTCTAACCATTCTTGCGTGTCGAAGCCTCTTCTTTAAGGAGTTATTAGGGTCTTGATTTGTGGTCTGCTTGCCCTTTTTAGGATAACGGGTGTGGAGTTAAATTCTGGAGTTTGTTCGAAAGATTCCGGAAATGATGTTGTCAAACTGTGGGTCAGTTGTCAGCTATAATGGTTGAGGGATTCAAGCCGGCAGATGATGTTCTTCCATAGAATTGGTGGATCTTTGTTTGATGCTAATATCTTCAGCTTCCACCATTTATGAAGTAATCGTGGCGAGACATGGAAATTTTTCCGGGCAGCTACGACTGGTAGGGGTCCTATTTGTCTGCCCATGCAAGAAGGACGAGGGACCAGAAATTGGGTTTTAAAGTCTCCGACAGACATGCGGTATGGGGATGCTTGACATTGTCACCTTTTGACATTTGTCAACTTTTGCATAAGCGCCGATCTTTTTTCATCATGGGCAGTAAGTATCATTGAAGTGGGCTGGTGCGCTAGAGATCGACCGCGGAATGATTTTCAAATACCTTCAGCAATCATAGCTAATATAGGGCTTCTGAGTGGTTATTTAAGGCATGAGATAGGGGCTAATAAAGGACAGCTTGTAAGGTGCCCAATCAGGGTGAAACAAGGCGGCTTGTACCCGGTCTTATGTGCTTGCTTGGGTTTCGGGTAAAGTGTGTCGGGAGATAATTTTATGTAGTTCCATCACAGTCTTGGGTTGCTTGGTTTGTCGATGGTAATTGCAAGTGAGGCTTCGCGCGGAGGGATTGGTTTTGCAACATGAATAGGCATAATATGGCTTCTTGATGGGGAGGGAGTAGCTATGCTGCCAGGCGTCGCCGTTTTTCGATCTGCTTATTTTTTCGTTTACATTCGGTGGACATTGTAGGTGTCACTTCTTTTAGTCGATATGGTCATGCGCTATCCTTAGCTTAGTATTCCTTTTGGACGTGTTACACACGAGTGATCCTGATAATGACGGAGCCTGGAGAAGACGAGAGGGATAGGATGGCTTCATATCGGCTCATTGTAGAGCGGGGAATCCAGTCGGATAGCTTTGCTCAACTGTTTCCCTATTTGGGGATTGCAGAAGGAGTCTTTATCCGATGCTGATTGATGGAGGCTCATACCGTAAAGTCACCAGCCTCTCCACATGAGTCTTGTGCCGGGTAGGTCTTCGGGAGTAATTAGCAAGAAGTCAGCCATCACTGTTTATGGACAACTGGGTTGGACCTCGTTCCATATTAGCTCAATTGGCAATTGTAAGATTCTTCGGTCAGGTCGCTTGTGCAGGATGTTTGCGTAAGGGGCTGGTCAGATCAGACGACCGGGTGGGCTTGGGAAGTAAGGAGGAGCTTTTTGGCGGCACTTTGAAGGGCCAAGGTCGTTATATCTTTGAATACCATTATTTTCTACGTGCAACGTCTGCTGATGTGTAATAGTTTTCTGCTCTTGCGTGAGGGGAGCGGAATAGAGCAGCGCTATTGCCTTGACAAAGCAGATAATATACATTTTTCTCCGGGAATGGGGCTCTTTAGAATGGGCGGTTGCATGAGGCCAGTGCTTAATTTTTCGAAAAAGCGTCTGGTAGTGTAGTCCATCTTCCATATTGCTCGGCCTTTCGTATTGTAAAAGAAAGGTTGCAGTTCATAGTGAAAGCGGGCTATAAAGCGTCTAGGGACGAGCTGCTAACGCTGTAAATACTTTTTTGCTCTGGGGTGGTGTCTCAATGATGCTAACTGATTCGGGCTAACTTATCCGCTTTGGCTGACATAAATCCTAGGAATTTGCCAAACTTACGCCAAAAGCACATTGTTGGACGGATTCAATTTACATAATAAAACTTCCCTAGAGGTGAAGCTCTTGCAAGTGGAGGGGCAATGTTCGTCAGGTTTTGTCTTAACCAGATAATACATATATTCCACTGTGTGGCAGAATAGAGGTTTGAAAATTTTCGTCATCAGTCACTGATAGGTGGCGCAGTTTTTGAAGTCGAATTAGCATGATTTGTACAGTAAAGGCATAGCGGCATTATAAAGGCTGTCTTTTTCTTCGTCCAACGGGGCATGGGGATTTTTGGTGGTTGGATAGGCATCCAAGAAGGAGAGCATTCCTTGCCAGTGGTGAGCTACAATTGGTCTTTTGGCAAGGGACTATCTTTTGGGCATGCATATATTAAGGTTGGTGTAATCGACGACACCGCCCTTGCTTCCTTTTTTAGAACATCCACATTTGCTACCAGTCGGATATTCACCTATCTAATGAATTTGGCCTCAGCAACTTGTCAATCTCATCCTATAACTTTATTGCCTGTCTGGGTGAAAAGCATAACTCTGTCGGTACAGGGCTTCGTGTTGGAAGAATAAGTCTGTGAGAGACGATGGTAAGGGTGAATTCTTCATTCAGAGTGGCCCACGAAGAAATCATGGGTTTTTGCTAGGCGTTTATTGGATGTTTTTGGCTTTTCCGATGTAGAGGGAATGTAATGTGTGAGGTGAGTATTTTTATTCGAAATCTGGATCGCGCAAGGGTCCGCTGTCGGTGGATTTTGTCACGGATCAATAATTGTTATGGTCAAGTGCTTTTGGGGGGGTCAGGAAGGGATTGTCATGCTGGCTGGTTCTGCTCCGGTATCTGATAAGCATTTGCGAATGGCTAACTGCTTGCGTGTGGCATTTGCCCGTCTTCAGTGATGAAGCTTAATTATGTGGTATGTAGAGGGGATGGTTTCCCCCCACGTAGTGAGCCATGTGGCCAAGATAGCATGAAGGGTGATAAATTTATATACCACGAAAATTGTACGTTGAGAGTGACTGGGCCCGTTGGAAGCGGCAAGCACATACCCAATGAGGTAGTCACGCCGTTGAAGCGGACAGATTGCATCCGGATTTTGAGGCAGATAGATCGCGTCCATGTGGCGACTACCGAACTTTAAAAGATCGACCGAGCTGCGGTCGACTAAGTGCGTCTCAGTAAGTCTCTCTCCAGGAAGGAAGAGGGTGTCGCGGTGCGGTTGTAATATGCGTGTGGGGTTACTGGGGAAAAGTTGTCCCATATATGCTCGGGGGCCCACCAGCTATTCCGGCCGTAATGTGGTTGACGCGTTCGACTGATTTGCCAACAACCTCATTTTTTGTCTAGAGTCGTATTCATCAGTGGTCTCGTGGGATATATTTTAACCGGTTTGGGGGGGCGGGGATTCTGAGTCCTGAGTTGTGACTTTGGGAAGTGTCTCTATCTTGAGATTGGGAGAGGTTTATTGTTCAAATGTACGCCTTTATGAGCTTTCGACGAATATAATAGAGGCTCATGCTACGTCTTGTTGTGTGATCCGCATGGTTCTTATGGTAGACACTTTTTTACTATGATCCTTTTGGATGGAGTCGTTCTGAGGGTCCGGGCACCTAAGTGGAACTGTATTGGATATAGGGAGAAATTCTCATAGGCTATGGAGAAGGGTGTGAGGGCGGGTTCGGACGGCTCTGTTCCTGCTTCGACCGAATGCCTTGGCCGGTCGGAGGTTTGGCATTCTTCCGCACTATTTGGATGCTGTCGGCCAAAACGCATGACTTGGCTGGGTGGCTGTTGACGTCATCTTCGAGCTTGGAGTATTTCTCGCACCCGAACAAGTCATCCATCCGTCGTAGGAGGCTTCCTTAGCGAGCGATTCGAAGAATGGGGTGGCGGAAGATCTTCGTTGAAGGATTGCAGGACCGCATCATTGTGTAAGCCTCTACTTGTAACACGGGCTTGACCAAAACGCTTCACGACCTCAATATGACCTTCGTCTCCTTATTTTTGTTTTGCAGAGTGCTGATGTTCGTTATCGTCGAGCGGATATTAAGTATTGTCCATCAAAAGCTTCCGCAAGTTAGAAATTATGACAAGTTAGGGGGGTAGGGCGGTGAAACCATGAGAAGAGCTGTCTTGTAGGCTAGCGGGAAATACTTTGCTAGTAGTGCACTCGTTGCCTATATCGAGAGTCATGAGCTGTCAGTAATACATGATATGATGAGGGTGTGGACATCGTATGTGAAGAATTTTAGGCAGAGAAATCCCTTGGGGGGTCGTAATGAATAATATGTGAGCAAAAGGCGTGGAGAGCATGTCATCCAGTCTTATTGCTGATGGAAGCAGTGGTGGCTCGTTTAGGGGGTTTTCCGCAGCTTGGGTATAAAGCTTGGTGCGGGAGAATTTGCACATGGGAGTGACGGGGTCGGGGTGCGCTTCCCAGGTTGTGGTTACTGGCGGCTTGTCAGGTTTTATGGCTAGCTCGCGCAGCATGCGTCGCAACTGGGGTCTTTGTCACGCTGTCTCTTTGACGGAGATGAGTAGAGTCTGGTTTCCTCCTGGGAAGCTTGTGGCATGGGCGTGTTGCCCGTCTGGGCGGATGGTCCGCAGTCTAAGGAATATTGACTCTGGGTCAGGTTGAGTTTGCTCCTTGGCTCTAGAGCGTGACACGAGGAGGCAATCAATGAAGCTGGAATTTCGCAACACGGACGTTTCTTCCTGTCCGTTGTTTCCTGGACGGAGAGCCTGCATTTGTCGTCAGTTTCTGATGTTCGTCTCTCAATGGCTTGTGCATTCGAGATGATTTCGCTCTAAGCGATGAGTGGTTATAGAAGGTGTGGAAATCTTTGCCGTCAACTGATCAGGAGATTCAGACGGCGTCAAATGATTTGAATGCTCGGTCCAGGGATCACGTAACTGCAGTGGAAGCGCGTCTTCAACAAATTGAGTTCTGGTCAGTTGTCTGCAGAAAGATGTCGAAAGGGGTTTCCCGGACACACTCAATGGTTGTTTAGCCATTGGGCTCTAGAGATTAAGCCTACCGGCTTTTTTCAAAAGTATAGCAAAAGCTTAATTCTCCTGTGTGAAGGTTCTATATAGTGTTCAGAAGCTTTGCCTCATCTGTGAATGGTGGGAAAGATTTTGCTTGTCCATGATGCCTCCAAGGTGGTGGCAGGGCATCATCACCCTGAGGCGGCTGTCAAAGAACGTGGAAGCACTTTTGCATGCTCCTGTCCTTTGCCCTGCAGGCAAGTGGAACGTGGGCGGTGGCAGGCTGTCGGAGAATTCACATGGTTGCTCGCTAACAGTAATGATCCGATTAATAGCCGGGAGGATAGATGCATGCCAGGTATGATATATTGAGAGTGTGAGTGCCTCCCTTGGGGGTCCGATAGGGGGGCGCCAAGTGTCTCTTTTGGGGAGTCCGGATGGAAGTGACTCGATAGTGCGCGCACGTGTTATCAGGGAGAGGGGTCCTAACCTTCCTTGTTTCCAGTTACTCATCAAATGGAACTGCAGTTCATATCTTTTAAGTTCGATTCTTTGAAAGTTCAAAGAAGGGTGGGCTTGATAAAGATTCGTTCCAAACGACAATGTAGCCAAATGGCGAGCTAATTAATTTAAATTTCAACCAAAATAATTAAAAATATCCCAAATGTATGTGTATTAAAAGAAACTAAATTATTCATTTAACTAGAAAGAGTAAATTCATAATTTATTTAAAAAAATAATATTAACTATTAACATTTTCTAAAATATTATTATTCATTTAAAAAATATATATATAATTTTTATTTTTATTATAATGTTAGTTTCATATTTTATGAATATTATATGTGTATTATTTATTTATTTCGTCTTTAGAATTTACATAATATTGATATTCATTTTAAAAAAAATTAAGGTTTATGTGGCTATTTTTAAAATACTATAATTTATTATTAGAAAGTTTAATATATTATTAGTTATTTTTTATAGAAAATTTGCTATTAATATGTAAGAAAATCTTTTTAAAAATGTTTAATAAAATAAACTAAATAAATTTAGAGAGGATTTGTATGTGGTGAGAAAAATGAAATAAAAGCCAGGTTCGCTAGAGATTCTTTCGTGGCATTATGATCTTTTTTAATATGGAAATGTGAATGAACCAATTTGCCATGTAATTTTTTTGAATAGTGTGGACATTTTGGTTGTTAGATGTTTTCCATAAGAAAAGTGTTTGGAACTTTAATGAGTTAATATTTTTTTTTAAATAATAATAATAATATTTTTTATTAACATTTATCTTCTTCTTTTTTTCACATTTACTATTTATTTTTAAAATAAATATACAAATATGTTTTAAAAACTCTATATTTAATAGTTTCAAATATATTTTTATATTAAAAATTATCAAATATGTTTCTAACGACAAGAATTCATTTATTCATAATTTTCCTAAAGAAATGTGGTTCATGATTGGTTGGGGTTAGTCTACCTTGAATTATAAGAAAGTAAATGTTTTATACACTCATCTACCAACAATGGTTTATTTCATCGAGTCATGTGCATACATTTAGTTTACATTTTTAATTTGAATAGAAATGGAAATAAAATTTAATAAAAAATTATTTAATTAATATATTTGGAATTAATTTTTTTATAGAGAGAATATGAATAAATTTTATTAATAATAAAAAACTTCTAATTTTATAGGATTTTGAATTCTTGTTCTATGTATAAGTGATTTATCTTACGTTTGGTGGGTTGAATAATATATAATATGCATATTTTAAATATCACTATCTTTCCTTTCATTATTTATAGTTTGTATTTGTCATTTCAAACTTTCTTAAGTAAGTCAATTTAATCAGAGATATTTATAGTCATATTTGTCACTTTTTTTTTTTTATGTTGATAGTGAATTTAACTTTTTTACATGTTCTTTTTTTATATAATTATATTATATTTATTTTATTTTTTATATTAATTTTTAAATGCACTCATAATGGTTGGAGGGTTAGAGACTTCGTTATATTAGAAAAATAATTAACATACTTTCCCATAAAAAAGTAAAAATGTAAATTTTTTATCTATCACTCAAAAACAATTTAGTGAGGCAAGCTATACAGCCATTATATAGTTATAATTTGTCTCAACTTTCTTTAGTTGACATGATTTTAATTTTTTTTTTGTGCTATATCTTATTTTTATATAACTGTACTCCATTTATTCTTCTGTATTAATTTTTAAATGTGCCCCATAATTGGTTGGTGGTTTAATTATTATCAATGGTTTAAACTGATCCAATTA
>JBAPGN010001462.1:0-22043 GCA_037355405.1 Vitis amurensis | reverse complement strand
ACTGAACAGCGGTGCGAGCTTGCGGGCACCCATGGGAGCTCGATTGGTCGATGCGTGTCGGTGAGATGGGAGGTTGGAAAGGCATCTCTGGTCTTCCCATGGCCGAAATTGGAGGTAGGTGACTATTCGGGGATTTCAGAGGTTCTGAGTAGTGCGTGGGGAGTCCCTTTGAGCTTCTGGACTCAGCGGTTTATTATAGGAATGAGGGTTTAAGGTTTCTAAGTTTAAATTTTTTCCAAGGCAACAAAAAAGTCGTATTTTGGACGTTAGCACAATTTTGGGCGGTTAAAATTTAATTTAAAGCTCCGTTTTAAATTTTTGGAACTTAAAATTTTACCTTGCGAAATTTTCGCACCTTGGTCTACAAATTTCGCACCTTGGAATTGGGTGTGCGAAAATGGCACCCCTTTAACTGAGGATTTCGAACCGGTAGAATGAGGTGTGCGAAATTTTCGCACCTTTGAATAGTGGTTGCGAAAATTTCGCACACTGTTTCGCACAGTGCGAAAATTAGGTTGAGGTGTGCGAAATTGGCACACGTGTGCCATGAGAGGATTTCGCACAGTGCGAAAATTTTCGCACCTTCCACAGTGGTGTGCGAAAATGGATTTTAGGAAATTCGCACCTTGAAAACGGATTTCGCACCTTGAGATAGATTTCGCACCTTGAAATTGGGGTGTGCGAAAATTGCTTCCTTTGGTTCGAGGATTTCGCACCTTGGTTTTAGGGTGTGCGAAATTGTGGCACCTTGAAATCAGGTGCTCTATTTCTTTGGTTTTACTCCCCTGTCTTGTTTTTGACGAGCTCTCCCCATTATTCATGATTTTTCTGAAATTTATCATCAAAATTGACTTGAATTAAGACAAAATAAACTAAGATTGAGGAAAAATTATAATAAAAGAAAGTAAAAAATAATGATATAACTATAAAAATAACAAAAAAAATTTCATGGACTTATTTAGCCCATGATACCCTGCTTTTCCTCGAGTCGTGTGGGATGTTTCAGGGGTTGATCTTCCTTGTCTTTACTTAAGGCTCTAAGAATGGCTTGAGCAATGGCCATTGGACTTTGAGATTTTGATTGCTGTGGGATTGAATTATTTCACACTCCGTTGGGTATCACTTCATGATTATGAAAAGTTACCCGTCCAAACTGGAGTTTCAATTTTCCTGGAAAGAATGAGTTTAGAGTCAAAAGCAAAAACTTTTTGTCTTTGGTAAAATCTTTCTGATTTACAACTGATTCATTGCCATTTTTTCAATCTTGCTTTTTGCAAATTTTTGAATTAGGTTGAATCATTCCTCATTTCTCAATTCATTTCAATATCCAAACATCTCTTTACCGGCTTTTTGTCAAATCCATGTTTGAGCTTTTTTGATTGCCCACCATGCTTTATATACTAATCTTCCACTGAAGATGACCGTGTTGCCATAGACAAGCGGCAGATAGAGAGACTCCTAGAATGGTCTTGTAAGCGGTCTATAAGCCATAAGATCCAGGAGCTTGATGCCAATCCGTCATACAATTGACCACCTTCATTCAATTATTCTTGATCTCACGTTTGGCTAACTCAACTTTGGCCATTGTTTGAGGTGATAAGGTGTAGCTACCTTGTAGCTTAACCCCAACTTGGCTAGAAGAGTCTCAAAGTTTATTACAAGTGGGGTTCCCCATCACTAATAGATGGCCTTTGGCACTCCAAATCTTGCAAGATGTTGTCCTGAGAATTTAAGTACCACCTTTTATGTATCATTGCTTCCTACATTGGATTAAGCTCTACCCACTAGAACATATCCACTCTTACCAAGATGTAGAAGTCAATGACATTGAAATGTCCCATAATAGTCTATACCCCAGACATCAAGATACTCCATATTTAAGATGGGTTCAAGGCCATCATATTTTGCGTGTTAGCCTTACCAAGCCTTGCACACCGTCACATGCCTTAACATAGAATGCTGCATCTTGAAAAGAGAGGGACCACCAGAATCCTGAAGTGGATCATCTTCACTGCTTTTTCTGGAGCAAAATGACTTCCACATTGCATATCATGGTCAATGGGAAAGAAATTCCGATTGCTCTTGCTCAGGAACACATTTCCTATAATTATCTGCACAATATTTGAAAAAAAAGGTTCCTCCCAAAATAGGCATGGATTTTAGCCAAGAAATGCCTCTTGTCTTGGGCAACTCCAGCTCCTTAATTACTTGCTCAGTAACCATAAAGTTTGCAATGTGTAGTATACCATGGGCTTAGTATCTTACATGACTGAGAGACTCCTCAGGAAGTCATCCATTTGATAGGCAGACCATGGAGTCATGTGCTATCACAAAGTCTGGACAATGGTCACCACCCATTTTCTACCCCTTTTATTATCCCTGATTTGGAGATTGAATTTCTTGAAGCAAAAGAATCCATCTTATCAATTTCCTGCATCTTGTCTTATTAGCAAGATTCAGAAGCAGAAATGGTCAGTAGAACTACTACTATAGAGACCCTACAAAATAAGCACGAAACTTATCCAAAGGCAAAACTACTGCCAACACTCTTCACAGTCAGTTGTGTAGTTATTTGAAGCCTCATTCAAAAGTTCTGCTTGCATAATAGATTCACATAGGGCTTGCCATCTTCTCTTATACCCTACAACAGCCCCCTAGCAAGATCACTTGAATCACACATTACCTCAAAGGTAATTTTCCAATTTTGGGCTTTCTCACTATTTGGTGCAGTTTGAGAATTGCTTACAATTCTCAAACTTCCTGACACTTCTCATCCACACCAAACTTGGCTCCATTTACCAAGAGCTCACACAGAGGTTTTGAGATTTTGAGATATCCTTAATGAACCTCCTATAGAACCCGGCATGTCCAAGGAATTGCCTAATTCCTTTAACATTTGTGGGAGGTGGCAATCTTAACAATCAGCTCCACCTTTGCTTTATCTACCTCAATGCCATTTTTGGAGAGATGATATGTCCTAAGACAATTCCTTTTTGTACCATAAAATGGCACTTCTCCCAATTTAGCACTAGGTCTTTCTCAATACATCTATGGAGAAACAGCTTCTAAATGCATCAAACACTCCTCATAAGAACTTCCATATACAGTGATGTCATCCATGAAACTTCCATGATGCGTTCAACCATATCACTGAAGATGCTTAGCAGCATCTTTGGAAAGTTGCAGGAGCATTACATAGACCAAATGGCATTCTCCTATATACAAAAGTACCAAAGGGACAAGTGAAGGTTGTCTTTTCTTGATCTTCCAAATCAATTTCTATTTGGAAGTACCCTGAATAACCATCTAGAAAACAATAGAAAGGATGTCCCGAGACTCTCTCAAGACTTGGTCCATGAAAGGCAATGGAAAATGGTCCTTCCTAGTCACTGAATTCAACCTCCTATAGTCTATACACACCCTCCATCCTGAAGTAGGACGTGTAGAGACTTCTTCCCCTTTCTCATTCTGGATCACAGTGATTCCAGATTTCTTTGGGACTACTTGGGTGGGACTCACCCACAAGCTGTCTGAAATGGGATATATGATCCCAGCTTGAAGTAGCTTCAAAACTTCACTCCTCACCACCTCTTGCATGTGAGGATTCAGTCTCCTTTGGGGTTGCCTCACTGGCTTTGCATCTTCCTCCATATAAATATGGTGGGTGCACACCAAAGGGCTAATCCCTTTCAGATCAGAAATTTGCCATCCAATGGCTTTCTTACATTTTCTGAGGACTCCTAAAAGACTATCCTCTTGATCACTAGTGAGGGTTGAGGAAACTACCACTGGACATTTCTCATCATCCTCCAAGTATGCATACTTCAAATCCATAGGAAGTGGTTTTAAAATAAGTTTTGGAGGGTCCTCCACAGCAACTCCTTGTGAGTCTTCCTGGTTGAACAGTGGTAAGATCTCTTCCCGTCTCCTCCAAGGAGACATAATGGCTAGCACATCAAAGGGTTCAGGGAACCCATCTTCAAGGACTTCCAGGCTTTCATTCAAGCCCTCCTCTAAACTCTTGTCACAGTGCTCTTCAACCAAAGTGTTGATCAAGCAGACCTCCTCAAATCCTTCCTCCTCTTCTTCAGGGTAAAGATGCCTCAGACATAAGTGGAATATGTTTAATTCCAATGTCATGTTTCCAAATGTGAGCTGCATCACCCCATTCCTACAGTTAACAATAGCATTTGAGGTAGCTAGGAAAGGCCTCCCTAGGATGATTGGTACATAATTTTCTTCCTTCACAGAGGAATCAGTATCAAGCACCACAAAATCCACAGGATAGTAGAATTTGTCCACTTGAACTAGAACATCCTCTATCACTCCCCTTGGGATTTTTACACACCTATCAGCTAAAGAGAGGGTCATAGTTGTGGGCTTTAATCCTCCTAGTCCCAGTTGCTTATATACAGAGTATGGGAGCAAATTCACACTTGCTCCCAAGTCTAGTAAAGCTTTTTCCACATGTGTCCCTCCAATGTTGACTGATATGGTGGGACATCCCGGATCTTTATACTTAATTGGGGACTTACTCTGAATGATAGCACTCACTTGCTCAGTGAGGAATGCATTCTTTGTCACCTGTAAACCTCTCTTGACTGTGCACAAGTCCTTTAGAAACTTTGCATATGTGGGGACTTGCTTGATCATATCAAGTAAAGGTATATTCACCTTCACTTGCCTCAGCACTTCAAGAATTTCTGATGAATTCTTGATTTCTTTCTTTCCATGTAAAGCTTGAGGAAAAGGGGGAGGCATATGTTTCTTCATCATATCCTCCTTAATCACTATCCTTGGTTCTTCTTCAATGCTTGATTTGGATGCACTTTTCTTCCCAATCTGCTCTTCTTGGTTTTTGCCCTCTTTAATCAAGGGTCCCTTTGACAGTCCTTCATCATTCTCCACGTTAGGCAAGGGTTGATCAACCTCCTTCCCACTTCTCAAAGTGATCACAGCTTTGACCTCTCTCAAATTTGAAGACTCACCATCTTGGGTTTCAACTTCATGAACACCCTTGGGATTTTGGCTTGGTTGAGAGGGGAACTTTCCCTTCTCAATCACTGTGTTTAGGTTGGTAAGCCTAGAGATGGAGTACTGAATATTATCTATCTTCTGAGATAGATCATTTTGCATCCCCTCCATTCTCTTAATTTGAGAACTCTCAACATTTTCAATCTTTTGATGCAATTGGGAGTTGATTGCCTTTTGTTCACCCACAAAGTCACCCATGACTTTACTCAGGTTTACAATGGCTTGCTCCACTGAAGATGGTTGCTGAGGTGCTTGGGTTTGGCCTTGTGGTTGGTATGGAGGTGGTCTTGGTTTCCAAGAAAAATTTGGGTGGTTTCTCCAGCTTGAATTATAGGTGTTTCCATAGGATGCACTGTTGTTGGGCCTAAATTGCCCCACAACATTCACTTGATCACCTAACATCTCTCTCACTGCTGGCATGGTTGGACACTCATCTACCACATGATCACATGATTGGCAAATGGTGCATGGCATGACATGGACTTGGGTATCAGAAATGGCTTGGACTTCATGTATTTTTTTCAACTCAAGTTCTTCCAACCTCCTAGCTAATGTTGCCACTTTAGCTTTCATGTCCACATCTTCACTTAACATGTACATTCCAGCCTTTGGATTTTTGGGTTTGTTGAGAGGGAAACTTTCCTTTCTCTCTTGAGTTGGGCTCATCCCATCCTCTTGACACCTCAGCCACGTAACTTAAAAAGTCCATGGCTTCTTCAGGATTCTTACTCATAAAATCTCCCCCACGCATGGTTTCAAGAATTTGCTTCATGGAAGAAGACATTCCATCATAAAAATAGCTCACTAAGAGCCATGTATCAAAACCATGATGAGGACAAGCGTTGATGGCCTCCATATACCTTTCCCAACATTCATGGAACTTCTCATTTTCTTTAGCAGAAAAATTTGAGATTTGTCTCTTCAACCCATTGGTCCTATGGGTGGGGAAATTTTTTTTCAAAAACTCAGCCTGAAGATCAACCCAATTCCTTATGCTCCTTGGCCTTAAAGAATTAAGCCATATTTTTGCCTTGTCCTTCAAAGTGAAAGGGAATAGCTTGAGTCTCATCAAGTCTATTGAAGCTCCTCCCTCTCTAAAGGTATTACACACCACCTCAAACTCCTTGATGTGAGAATATGGATTCTCACTCTCCATTCCATGGAAAGTTGGTAGGAGGGGCACAATATGGGGCCTTATAACCAACTGCTCAAGAGGGGGCAGGATGCATGAGGGTGCACTCATCCTTGGGGGATGCATTCTATCCCTCATGGATAGGTATGCATTGGGATTACCCCCTTGACCTTGTTGAGAATTCTGATCCTCTGGTGGAGGATCCATGATATTTACACAGATATCCAACTCTGTGTCTTGAGGATTCTCAATCCTTACTAATCTTCCCTCTTGGTCCCTAATCCAATAGGGCATGCACAAGTTACTACTTACCTGAAATAAAACAAAAACAACAAAAACAAAAGGAATCTAGAAAAAAGGTTAAGGTTAGAAAGAAAATGAAATTAAAATTAACAAAAGGAAAATGAAAGAAAATGAAATTAGTGAAAAAGGAATTCACCTAACCTGTGATGAAAATCACAAGTAGCCTCTAAAAGGTTGTATCACTGTATTGTGGCACCATCCCCGGCAACGGCGCCATTTGATTCGTCTGATTCCCAGTCGGGTCTTTTAATCAAAAATATTTATAAAACCTATGACCTTATACTGGCGTAGCAAAGCTACTATAGTATAGCAGTTCTAGGGTCGAACTCAGGGATGGGTTTTCACTCTACTAGTGACAGACTCTAAATTAGAAATTGATTCTGATGATTTCCTTTAGCACAAACTTGAAATTTAAAAGAAAATAAAATTGTTTTGAAAGTAGTGATTGAAACTAAATTCACATAGAACTATATAAAAAGTGGAAGAAAGAAAGTCTCCCGGAGCTAAAGGTTGCTAGGGTCAAGTTCAAGATGCAAAGTGGAAAATTCCGGATTTTTCTCCTCGCATTGGGGATTTAACCTATAGTTATTTCCCGAACCGGTATAGGTTTGACAGTGAAGATTTAATCCATAAAAAGTCAATAGATATGGTAGTCAAGGTCCATTAATGGCTTAAGACACTATGGGCTATCACCTTGAATCACTTTCCAATGGCTCGTACATGATAACTAATGGACTGATATGGATCTAGCAATAAGCATCCACAGAGACCTTAAGCTTACCATGTATTGGCCAGTCAAAGTGATCCTAAGGGATTTAAGGCAAAACCTTGGCTTTAGAAGCCATTTATGGACTCCAACTACCTGAATTTAATGCACGGAAACTTTCCACCTTTTAATCTGGACTTTTCACCTAGCTTCCTTCACTCCAAGAAACTATTGGTTTAGCCTCTCATCCTCTGGGAAAACATCCTCAGAGGGTGTTTGGCTTCCAAGAAAATAGAAAATAGAAGAGAGAAGATAAAAGCAAAAGAGATCTCTATATTTCACTCAGTAACAAATTTACATAAGTTGGTCTCCTAGAGAAAGCTCCCCGAAAAGATGATCCATTTTCAGTGATTACAAGAGAATTTATATAGGAAGGTAATTTTACCCTTCCTTGGATACTTCCTAGCTAAGGAATTATATGAGTGGTTGAATACAAGGAGAAAATGGAAATTTAGACACAAAAATATCAGAAGAAAAAGAGTCGGCAAAAATATCCAATTTTCGCACGCTGAGTTCCAATTTCGCACTTTGGTTTGAGGTGTGCGAAATTTTCGCACAGTGGACTGAGGATTTCGCACCTTGATTTCCATCGTGCGAAATTTTCGCTCAGCCTGATGCAGTTGTCTTCCGAAGGCCATATCTTTTTCATTTCAGCTCCAAATCATACATGGTTTGAACCGTTGGATTCTTGACTTTCTGAGCTTTGAAATGGTATATATAATGTAAAAAATGGACTTCGGGAAGTGCTCCAAAAGTGCAATGAAAGACTGCAGCTGTGTCCCCTGTTTTCATCCCCTGTTTTCCTCTTCTCCATTGTTTCTTCCTTGTATACTTTGAACTACTAAGGCAAAGGATTATGAGACTCCATAGCTTGATTTCTTCATAAATTTAAGCTTTCAAAAGCTTTGCCATGAACTATAAATAGCTCTCCCTCATTCTTAAATTGCTTTGGTGAGCATAAAGCTATCAAAAAGCACCAAAACTTAACACAATTGTTAGAAATCTGATTGCAAGGGTCCCTAACATGTTAATTGGGTTAAAAGGTAATAATTACTACTCAAGGGTGTTTAAAAGAGCTAATTACAAGCTACAAAATAGCATGTTTTGAGTAGTAATCAGCTAGCCACTTATATAACCCTCCCATCAAGCTAATTGGCCTAAAATCCTTCAAGTCTTCTGCCCCCCTTTCTTAGGAATCAAGACTAGGAACGTTGCATTCAAACTTCTTACAAAGCTCCCGGTCTCATGGAATTGCCTAAAGAAGTTCATGACCTCTTCTTTAACAAAATCCCACGAAAATTGCCAAAAAGCCATTGAAAAACCGTCAGGGCCTGGCGCTTTCTCGCCACAACAGCCTGACAAAGCCCTAAAAACCTCCTCCTCCGTGAAAGGCTTCTCAAGCCCCTCCATATCCCCCTCTTCCAACCTTTCAAACATCAAAGCATCTATCCTGGGCTTCCACCCCCCCCCCCCCCCCCCCCCCGGGGGGTCTGCCAGCAGCCCCTGGTACACCCTGCACACCACCTCTTTGATCTCCCTTTCCTCATTGTACCATCTCCCGTTCACTTTGACTCTATTAATCTGATTCCTTCTTCTATGAGCATTAGCCATCTGATGAAAAAACCTTGTGTTTCTATCCCCCTCTTTCAGCCAAATTTCCCTGGACTTCTGCCTCCATGACGTTTCTTCTAAAAGGACCCACTTCTTATACATCTCTCTTGCCTCCTTCCTAGCTTCTTCCTCTTCCAAGGACAATTCACGGACCCTCTCTTCCTTGTCCCAGAAATCCAAAGAATTCCAAGCCTCTTGCTTCTTAACCTTAAACTGTCCGAAAAGCTCTATGTTCCATTTTTTTCAGAATCGGCTTTAAAGCCTTTAATTTCTCGCTCAAAATGTAATTGGTTGTCCCACTAATCTGGATCCCCTCCCACCATCTCCTCAGCACCTCTTTGAAGCCTTCGTCCTTCAGCCACATGTTCTCGAATCTGAAAGGTGTGGGCCCTCTCGTCATCCCCCCTCCATCAAGAATAATTGGAGAATGATCTGATACTGGTCTAGCCAAAACACCTTGAATACACTCCCGGAAATGAGCTTCCCAATCTTCAGAGATAAGAAACCGGTCAATTCTCGATTTTAAGAGATTATTAAAACCTCCACTCCACGTGAACATCCCCCCCTGAAGGGGTAAATCCCTTAACTCTAACTCCTCTATCACTTCTGTAAATCTCCTCATTGATGGGGACAGGCGACCTCCTTAGCTCCGCTCAGTAGGGAATCTTATCATGTTGAAGTCGCCAGCAACACACCACGGTTCGTTCCACAGCCCTTTGATGGCCCCCAACTCGCTCAGAAACTCCTCTTTCTCCACCTTCACAGAGGGCCCGTAAACTCCTGAAAAAACCCAGCAAAAACCATCCTCAACATTTTTGAACCGGCAGGAAACTAAATAATTGCCCACCTCCATTTCCTCCAACTGCAGCACCCTATTGTCCCAGAACACCACCACCCACCCCCACCCGCCGCACCCCTTAAATTCAAAGCCCCCCATTCCAGACATCTTCCTACCCCTAAACTCCCCACAATTGCACTCATCATCTCCTGCAATTTTGTTTCCTGGAGACACACTAAATCTACTTTCTGGGTTTTAATCACATCTTTAATCAATTTCCTCTTCTCTCTGTCATTTGCCCCCCTTACATTCCATGACACAATTCGAATCCTCATGTAACACACTCTTGATACCCCCTGTCCCCTCCTGATCCGCTATAATTCACCGACATTCTAGTTTCTTCAACTCGCGGTCAAATCTTGAGGTTCTCTGTCCTTTCCTCTTTTTTCCGCTTAGATTCTCACTTCTATCTCTTCTATCCCTCATTTTATGGAGAAGTTTCAGAATATCCCTCTCACAGCCCTCTGTTGGCATCCCCAAACAATGGCAAAACTTTGCCAAACAGCTGTAATTCCACGATTCCATATTCTTTTCCTCTTCCTTGCCCCATTCCTTCCTTCCATCTTTTAGCGGGAAAAACCCGCTCGTACTCTTCTCTACCATTCTCTCTTCTGCCGGACGTATGCTTAGAGGGTTGTTACTTAACCCCTCTTCGGCTTCCTTCAGAACGACCTCACGGCCACATCTCTCCTCCATCTCAAGCAAAGAGCCCCCCAACCCAGAGAAAGGGGAAGAAGAAGAAGAGGCCCGACCCCCCCACACGCAAATAGTCGAAGGTTTTAAGAGGGAATACCTGGAGGCTTCCTCCAAGAAGCATTCGTCCGTTATTGAGCAGCGCTCTGGTGTCCCTCTCGCCGCTGCTGGCCCCATTCCTCCGACCAGACTGTCTTCAACGAAAGATTCCTCAGCTAGCTCAAGGCACGATGAAGCCCTAACATTTACGCCGAGCTCATCCCAGGGAGTTTTATAAGCAAGCGGGGCCCAAACTGATGCTAGGATGGGCTGCCCCTCTCCTCCTGCCACTCTGGATCTGTGTTCCAGCCGGCCCAGCCCATCCTTTTGAAAAGAAGATGGGCCATCATCTTACCCATCTTTCTCTACCGCTTTGGGCCTATTGTCCAAAAGACCCAGCCCATCCCGTTGCAATAAAGGGATATCCACCCTTGAAGCCCACTTCTCACCCCTATTGTCCATTTGGCCCAAAAACTTTCTTTTAACACTTAAAGGGCCTTCATGAGCAGCCCATTCCCCGCCTCTGCTTGACTGACCCCTTTCCCAACGAGCCCTTGACCCATTTATAACCTTTTGTTTTTCTACCCACGCCTCAGTACTCTCATGCTCCAGCCTTTGACTATTACTGGGTTGGGTCACTTCGCACCCAAACTTGTAGCTATCAAGCCCATTCACACAGTCTTTTTCACTTGAGCCCACCTCTCCTTCCTCCTTGCTATATCCTGCCAACCCATCAGCTGAAACTCCCATCTTGTCACCATCACACTTTTCTTTTCCCGTTCTTTTTCTGACTGCACCTGATCCATCAGCTTCAGTTGCACGCCATCCTTCCTTTTCCTTCCCATCGCTGTTCCCGGCGCGTGATTCCTCATCCCCTTTTTCCCTCATCCTTTCCCTCTCTCTCCATCTCAAATTCATCATCGGCTCCACTGTAGAAACTCTAGGCTGCACCTCCCACCACAGGCGGACTGCATAGCAGAAGGACTTCACCACAAAATTCAAAGTTCCTAGAAAAAAATTTCAGCTATTCTTTACCAAAATCCTGGCCCATTGAAGTTGAGAAAGATTCTTTGTATCTTCATCCACCTCCACCAAACCTCCACAGCAATCACCAATACTTTTAAACATTTCTTCACTCCAACAGTGTAGTGGAAGCCCCAGCACCCTTACCCAAACTTCTTTTGTTTGGTTTCCAACCTGTAAACACCCAGCCTCCTCATTCCATCTCTCTAAATGCAGCAACCTATCCTTAAATCTACGCGTCCCCTTGTTTAATACCCTCTCTGCTTCCCCTTCATCTTCAAATTCCAACAAGAAGAAAGGTTCTCCCAGCTTCATCACCTTAAGTCATTTCCTAAGATTCCAGCTGCGTTTCCCCCAATTTTTAAACGAATCTAACTTCATCTCCATCACTGCCCCTTCCCACCTACCAACTAGGCAACGCCCCAAAACTTCCTCCCTCCTCCTCAATCCCCTGCCTCCTACCTGGAGCCACAGCTCTTCGCCTACCCTTTCAGCCGGTCCTTTAGCCACATCTAGGAAGCTTTTTTTCTCCCCCTGCTTCTTCTTACCACTGCACCTTTCTTCCTCATCATCTATTGTTGCATCCTTCTTTTTTAAATTGATTTGAGTTGCTTCTACACCTTTTTCTTCCTTTTTAGTAACTATCCCCAACGCTCTTAGCTTCTCGGCTAGAATGGCCCATCCTCCTATCACGCCCTTTCCTTCAGGAAAGACTAAACAGGATCTTTTAGCCTCTACGTCCACAACAGAGCATAAGATGTATCTTCCTGCCCCGTTTACACGCCTCTCCAACCGGAACTTTCTTCCCTCTTCCTCCTAGACTTTAACCAATCTTTCTTTCTTTTCCTCCCTACAGCATTCTTCAAATCATTCCAGTAGCTTCCTCAAGCTTGATACCCCAAACCTGATCCAAGAGGAAAAGCCTCTACTCCTTTCCACAATGATACCTTTTAGTTTCCCTTTGATTTCCTCTATAGACACTTCAAACGTCTTCGATTCAATCGCTACCCAAAACTTTGCCATAACTAGACTTGAACACTATCCAAGACTTCAATCTTTCCATGCTAGGCTATCCTCTCCATCCCGGAGAGTCCTCCTCCAACCTCTCGCTCATCATCAATTCTCCTTAAAAGAGGATTAAAGTTCCGTTGCCGCAAAGACCAGTTAGTAAGTGCCTTTGAAGGTCACAATCCACTGATAGTAGCATTGGAGTATTTGATGGTGAGAAATATGAAAAGATTTCAATGACTGGGAGTTATTTCTAGTCGATACTTATTGTTTAGCTCAGTGCCTTTGATGGGAGAAAACGCATAGGATCTTTGAAAAGAGGTTTTTGAAGTTGAGGAAAAAAAAAAGGAAGAAAAATAGAAAGTTCTAGTCACTGTTCCAAATCCAAGTTCCCATGGAATACAGTACTCAATTCTTATGCAATAAGGGTGGAAGAACATTATTACATTCCTCTGGATAATAAGAATAATTAAATACATTAAAACTTTAAAGGTAACATTGACAAAATTTTAAAACCAAAAAATTAAAAGATGAAAAAAAATAAATCAAAGTCCCTCATCACCAACCAGGGAAAGGAATGCATTAACATTAGCTTCAAAACCAATTCGGACAGGGAGATTAAAATTGAGGAAAAATATTACAAGTCTTAAAAAAACAGAGATTGAAACATACATCTATAAACAAAAATAAACGCACCTCAATTTTATCCATGGAGCGAAGAATGTCTTGTTCATCATACAACATATCTTCAACTGAAACTTTGCTCACTTTTACATAATCAGACAAAAAGCAACTTGTAGATAGCCTTGGTTGCATGAGTCATAAAAACTCGCCCTTTGAATGTGGTCTAATGAACAAATTCAAATATTTTAGCTTATTTAAAAACATATGCAAAGTAATTGCATAAAATTTGATTTAGAAAATGGCGGCCAACCTTCTCCAGGAAATAAGGAAGGGATGCAGCATGATCCAAGTGAAAGCTGCACAGGAAATGCAACACATTACAATGCAATAAAGTGGAGAGCACATCCAAAAGAACAGGAGCAGTTTCAGATGAGAAAGTAGAGCAGATAGCCAAAAAGAAAAACTAAAGATGAAAGTTCCACCAAAAAGTTTCAGGATCTACAAATGTTCATTGACAAGACAGACATGCAAGATATCAAATGAAATGATTGTTAAGAAGATATGCTGGTACATACCACTACTAAGAGCACTGCTCAGAGATAAGTATGAACATAATCCATTTACTGAGAAGAAAACAATACTGAGAAAAGCAATGGGAACTTCAACATAATCAAAGAAGGCGAATGATAGAGGTTTTTCCGAAGGAATTTTAGCTGATAGATTTGATAATTTGTAACCTCTCGGACTCTCACAAATGAAAGTACATGTTCAAGTTTGTGTATGGACAATTTATGCAGAGATGCAAAGGGGTAAGTCCATTAACCCTTCATCCCTCCAGAACCCTAGAAAAGGAACCTGTAATGGCCAAAGGCCTTTCTATAGAGCGATCCCTCCAAAACAGCTACAGAGAATACTCTCAGAACAATGCTAATAATAGTAGATCACTAACTATTGATGTGCTTTCAACCATTTCAAGAGCATTCATCAGCCATGCAGTCAGAATTTCAACTGGAGTAAAGTGGGGCTCAAGAAAGTCTACTCAAAGCCCAAAAAATCTAAAGATGAAGTGAACTTGTTGTTTCAAAATTTTCATAAAATGATTGAAACTCAGTACAATGCAAAGGTTCGGGTTCTGCGTAGTGATAATGGTGGAGAATATCAAAGTTCTGATCTTCAAAAGTATTTGGAAGGACATGGCATCATTCATCAGACTACTTGTTCCAATACACCCCAGCAAAATGGAGTCGCTGAACGGAAAAATTGGAACTTGTTAGAGGTTGTTCATGCTTCCTTGATAGCAGCAAAAACACCGATATCTTATTGGGGAGAAGCAATCACATCTGCCGCATACTTGATCAATCGGGTACCTTCCAGCTCAATTAATTTCCAAACACCTCTCCAAGCTCTTACTAATGCCGTAGTTGCCCCAACTGTCCCAAATCTACCTCCTCGTGTTTTTGGTTGTGTGGCATTTGTGCATATACACAAACACCAACGCACCAAGTTAACTTCCCATGCATTGCAATGTGTGTTTGTTGGATATGCATTGCACAAAAAGGGATATCAATGTTACCATCCTCCAACTCGACAAATGTATATTATAATGGATGTGGTGTTTCATGAAGATTCGATGTATTTTTCATTTGAGTCTGAACTTCAGGGGGAGTACCATAAGGAAATTCAGACTCTCGATTATGATTATCATATCTCTGAGGAGAATGAATCTGGACAATCTGAACTAGTGAACTAAGAAGCGGGTGAGTTGGATATGAGTGGTCAACAATTTGGGTCTGAAGATGTCTTCACTGAAATACCAAACCAATCGTCGTCTGTTGAAGGTGTTCTTAATTTGGAACCTGATCCATTCATGAAACGGTTACCACACCGTCATAATAGAGGTATTCCTAAACCCACATATGAACCTGAATTGTCTACCAAAGTCAAATATCTCATGAGCAACTATGTGTCTAACCATCGTTTGTCTGAATCAAATAAGTCATTTGTAAATCAATTATCTACTGTAGCTATTCCTAACAGTGTGCAGGAAGCCTTAGCTGATCCAAGGTGGAAAGCAGCTATGAATGAAGAGATGAAATCATTGTAGAAGAATGAAACATAAGAACTCGTAGAATGTCCACCAGGAAAGAAGCCAGTTGGGTGTCGTTGGATCTATACTGTGAAGTACAAGGCAGATGGTAGTATTGAACGATTTAAAGCAAGACTGGTAGCAAAAGGGTACACTCAAACTTATGGAATTGACTACACAAAGACATTTGCACCTGTAGCTAAGATCAACACAGTTCGAGTATTACTGTCTTTAGCTGCAAACCTAGATTGGCCATTACAACAGTTCGATGTGAAAAATGCCTTTTTGCATGGCGAGTTATCTGAAGAAGTATATATGGATCTTCCACTAGGATGCATGGTGTCAGAAAAGCAATGTCAGAAGGTGTGCAAATTGAAGAAGTCATTGTATGGGTTGAAGCAATCCCCGAGAGCATGGTTTGGAAGGTTCACAAAGTCAATGAGAGCTTTTGACTATCGTCAAAGTAATTCAGATCACACTTTGTTCCTGAAAAAACAACATGGTAAGATTACCGCACTCATCGTATATGTGGATGACATGGTAGTTACAGGAAATGATCCTGAAGAAAGAAAAGCTCTGCAAAATTATCTATCTAGAGAATTCGAAATAAAAGATCTAGGTCATCTGAAATACTTTCTTGGGATTGAAGTTTCTCGATCAAGTGAAGGAATTTTTCTATCTCAAAGAAAGTATGCCTTAGATCTTTTACAGGAGACTGGAATGTCGGGATGTCAACCTGTTAATACACCAATAGAAGAAGGTCTGAAATTGTGTGTTGAGCCTAATCAAGTATCAACCGATAAGGGAAGATACCAGAGACTTGTGGGGAGATTAATGTACTTAGCTCATACAAGACCAGATCTTGCTTATGCATTGAGTGTAGTGAGTCAATACATGCATAATCCTGGAAAGCAACATATGAATGCAGTTATGCGTATTTTGAGGTATTTGAAGAATGCTCCTGGGAAGGGAATTTTGTTCGCTAAAAATGTTAATCATCAGAGTATAGAAGTATATACTGATGCTGATTGGGCCGGTGCAGTGGATGATAGGTGATCTACATCTGGTTACTTTACCTTTGTAGGTGGTAATCTTGTGACATGGAAAAGTAAGAAGCAGAATGTCGTAGCTCGTTCAAGTGCAGAAGCAGAATTTAGAGGTATGGCTCTAGGACTTTGTGAGGCATTATGGCTAAGACTTCTCTTATAGGATTTAGGTTACCTATCTAGGCAACCAATCCGATTGTTTTGTGACAATAAAGCCGCATGTGACATTTCTCATAATCCAGTACAACATGATCGTACAAAGCATGTCGAGGTGGATAGATTCTTTATTAAGGAAAAGTTGGATGATAAGATTGTGGAATTGCCTAAGATTCGATCAGAAGATCAATTGGCCGATATCCTCACCAAAGTTGTCTCATGTCAAGTGTTCTCAAAATTTTTAGACAAGTTAGGCATGTGTGACATCTATGCACCAACTTGAGGGGGAGTGTTGAGATATTAGGAATGCTTTCCATATATCATTCTTTCCTTATATTATTTAGTGTTGAGATATTAGGAATGTTTAAATATTAGGAAAGTTGAGATATTAAGAATATTGAGATATTAGGAATATTGAGATATTAGGAAAGTTGAGATATTAGGATATTAGTTGTTATTTCTTTATATCATTCTTTCCTTGTATCATTCCTTCCCATTCTTAGAATGGTGATTACCCTTTATCATTCTTTCCTTGGGAATATCACTCTCTCAAAAATCTTTGAAAAAAAATGTAAAGATTACATGTTAGGGTCCTAAAAAAGGTGCACACACATGAACGAAAAACCTAATTGCATCCAAAAAAAAAGGAGTCCCATCTGCCTTCTTGGATCTCCCCAGCCCCAAGCACACGTCCGAAACGGTGAGTGTCACAAGAATGAAGGTTACAAGAAATCCATATCCTGTCTTCCACCCCAAGCCTGCTTCTGCCATGCAAAGTCCAATCATAATATTCAGAGCTTCCAAGAAGAGAGCAAGTCTCCCTAACAAATGATGTTACCAGTTCCAGTAATTGCGCTGTTCGGCTGTCTTGTCCGGCCTTAGGATCAATGCCATTACCTGAGGAGAAGAAAACTTAGTTTTCAGCATGCTTGAAGAAATATATTTAGTTAATGTCGAGTGAAGGCCCAGGCAGAGTGAAAACTGTTCAAATTGATGAATGGTAGTTTTTCATTCATACTTTCTTTCGTTCATGTACAGAGTATATATAGAGGGTAATCACCATTCTAAGAATGGGAAAGGATGATACAATGAAATAATAATATAAGGAAATAACAACTAATATCCTAATATCTCAACTTTCCTAATATCTCAATATTCATAATATCTTAACTTTCCTAATATCTAAACATTCCTAATATCACAACACTAAATGATATAAGGAAAGCATTCCTAATATCTCAACACTCCCCCTCAAGTTGGTGCATAGATGTCACACATGCCCAACTTGTCTAAAATTTTTTAGAATACTTGACTTGAGACAGCTTTGGTGAGGATATTGGCTAACCAATCTTGCTTTCCACCTTGGATCAATTAAGGCTTCCTGCACACTGTTAGGAATAACTACAGTAGATAATTGATTTACAAATGACTTATTTGATTCAGACAAACGATGGTTAGACACATAGTTGCTCATGGGATATTTGACTTTGGTAGACAAATCAGGTTCATATGTGGGTTTAGGAATACCTCTATTATGACGATGTGGTAACCGTTTCATGAATGGATCGGGTTCCAAATTAAGAACACCCTCAACAGACGATGATTGGTTTGGTATTTCAGTGAAGACATCTTCGGACCCAAATTGTTGACCACTCATATCTAACTCACCCACTTCCTGGTTCACTAGTTCAGATTGTCCAGATTCATCTTCCTCAGATATATGATAATCATAATTGAAAGTCTGAATTTCCTTATGGTACTCCCCCTGAAGTTCAGACTCAGATGAAAAATACATCGAATCTTCATGAAACACCACATCCATTGTAGTATACATTTGTCGAGTTGGAGGATGGTAACATCGATATCCCTTTTTGTGCAATGTATATCCAACAAACACACATTGCAATGCATGGGAAGTTAACTTAGTGCGTTGGTGCTTGTGTAGATGCACAAATGCCACGCAACCAAAAACACGAGGAGGTAGATTTGAGACGGTTGGGGCAACGACGACATTAGTAAGAGCTTGGAGAGGTGTTTGAAAGTTAATTGAGCTAGAAGGTATTCGATTGATCAAGTATACGGTAGATGTGATTGCTTCTCCCCAATAAGATATCGGTGTTTTTGCTGCTATCAAGGAAGCACGAACAACCTCTAACAAGTGCCGATTTTTTCGTTCAGCGACTCCATTTTGCTGGGGTGTATTGGAACAAGTAGTTTGATGAATGATGCCATGTCCTTCCAAATACTTTTGAAGATCAGAACTTTGATATTCTCTACCATTATCACTACGCAGAACCCGAACCTTTGCATTGTACTGAGTTTCAATCATTTTATGAAATTTTTGAAACAACAAGTTCACTTCATCTTTGGTCTTCATCAAGCATAACCATGTCATTCTGGTACAATCATCAATAAAAGTAACAAACCAACGCGAACCACTCAAAGTTGGGACTTTGGATGGGCCCCAAACATCATAATGTATAACCATAAAAGGAGACGGACTTTTATTCAAAATTAATGGAAAGAAAGCACGATGGCTTTTAGCCAATTCACAAATATCACAACGGAAACCAGAAATATCACTCTTTGCAAACAAACTACAAATTGATAAATGATAGTTTTTTCATTCATATTTTCATTCGTTCATATACAGAGTATATATAGAGGGTAATCGTCATTCTAAGAATGGGAAAGAATGATACAAGGAAAGAATGATATAAAGAAATAATAATTAATATCCTAATATCTCAACTTTCCTAGTATCTTAATATTCCTAATATCTCAATATTCATAATATCTCAACTTTCCTAATATCTAAACATTCCTAATATCTCAACACTAAATGATATAAGGAAATAATGATATAAGGAAAGCATTCCTAATATCTCAACACTCCCCCTCAAGTTGGTGCATAAATGTCACACATGCCCAACTTGTCTAAAAATTTTGAGAACACTTGACTTGAGACAACTTTGGTAAGGATATCGGCCAATTGATCTTCCGATCGAATCTTAGGCAATTCCACAATCTTATCATCCAACTTTTCCTTAATGAAGAATCTATCCACCTCGACATGCTTTGTACGATCATGTTGTACTGGATTATGAGCAATGTCACATGCGGCTTTATTGTCACAAAACAATCGGATTGGTTGCCTAGATAGGTAACCTAAATCCTGTAAGAGGAGTCTTAGCCATAATGCCTCACAAAGTCCTAGAGTCCATACCTCTAAATTCTGCTTCTGCACTTGAATGAGCGACGACATTCTGCTTCTTACTTTTCCATGTCACAAGATTACCACCTACAAAGGTAAAGTAACCAGATGTAGATCGCCTATCATCCACTGCACCGGCCCAATCAGCATCAGTATATACTTCTATACTGTGATGATCAACACTTTTAGCGAACAAAATTCCCTTCCCAGGAGCATTCTTCTAATACCTCAAAATACGCATGACTGCATTCATATGTTGCTCTCCAGGATTATGCATGTATTGACTCACTACACTCAATGCATAAGCAAGATCTGGTCTTGCATGAGCTAAATACATTAATCTCCCCACAAGTCTTTGGTATCTTCTCTTATCGGTTGATACTTGATTAGGCTCAACATACAATTTCAGACCTTCTTCTATTGGTGTATTAACAGGTTGACATCCCGACATTCCAGTCTCCTGTAAAAGATCTAAGACATACTTTCTTTGAGACAGAAAAATTCCTTCACTTGATCGAGAAACTTCAATCCCAAGAAAGTATTTTAGAGGACCTAGATCTTTCATTTCGAATTCTCTAGATAGATAATTTTGCAGAGCTTTTCTTTCTTCAGGATCATTTCCTGTAACTACCATGTCATCCACATATACGATGAGTGCTATAATCTTACCATGTTGCTTTTTCAGGAACAAAGTGTGATCTGAATTACTTTGACGATAGCCAAAAGCTCTCATTGACTTTGTGAACCTTCCAAACCATGCTCTTGGGGATTGCTTCAACCCATACAATGACTTCTTCAATTTGCACACCTTCTGACATTGCTTTTCTGACACCATGCATCCTGGTGGAAGATCCATATATACTTCTTCAGATAACTCGCCATGCAGAAAGACATTTTTCACATCAAATTGTTGTAATGGCCAATCTAGGTTTGCAGCTAAAGACAGTAATACTCGAACTGTGTTGATCTTAACTACAGGTGCAAATGTCTCTGTGTAGTCAATTCCATAAGTTTGAGTGTACCCTTTTGCTACCAGTCTTGCTTTAAATCGTTCAATACTACCATTTGCCTTGTACTTCACAATATAGATCCAACGATGCCCAACTGGCTTGTTTCCTGGTGGACATTCTATGAGTTCCCATGTTTCATTCTTCTGCAATGATTTCATCTTTTCATTCATGGCTACTTTCCACCTTGGATCAGCTAAGGCTTCCTGCACACTGTTAGGAATAGCTACAGTAGATAATTGATTTACAAATGACTTATTTGATTCAGACAAACGATGGTTAGACACATAGTTGCTCATGGGATATTTGACTTTGGTAGACAATTCAAGTTCATATGTGGGTTTAGGAATACCTCTATTATGACGGTGTGGTAACCGTTTCATGAATGGATCAGGTTCCAAATTAAGAACACCCTCAACAGATGACGATTGGTTTGGTATTTCAGTGAAGACATCTTCGGACCCAAATTGTTGACCACTCATATCCAACTCACCCACTTCCTAGTTCACTAGTTCAGATTGTCCAGATTCATCTTCCTCAGAGATATGATAATCATAATCGAGAGTCTGAATTTCCTTATGGTACTCCCCCTGAAGTTCAGACTCAGATGAAAAATACATCGAATCTTTATGAAACACCACATCCATTGTAATATACATTTGTCGAGTTGGAGGATGGTAACATCGATATCCCTTTTTGTGCAATGCATATCCAACAAACACACATTGTAATGCATGAGAGGTTAACTTGGTGCGTTGGTGCTTGTGTAGATGCACAAATGCCACGCAACCAAAAACACGAGGAGGTAGATTTGGGACGGTTGGGGCAACTACGGCATTAGTAAGAGCTTGGAGTGGTGTTTGAAAGTTAATTGAGCTAGAAGGTACCCAATTGATCAAGTATGCGGCAGATGTGATTGCTTCTCCCCAATAAGATATCGGTGTTTTTGCTGCTATCAAGGAAGCGCGAACAACCTCTAACAAGTGCCGATTTTTTCGTTCAGCGACTCCATTTTGCTGGGGTTTATTGGAACAAGTAGTTTGATGAATGATGCCATGTCCTTCCAAATACTTTTGAAGATCAGAACTTTGATATTCTCCACCATTATCACTACGCAGAACCCAAACCTTTGCATTGTACTGAGTTTCAATCACTTTATGAAATTTTTGAAACAACAAGTTCACTTCATCTTTGGTCTTCATCAAGCATAACCATGTCATTCTAGTACAATCATCAATAAAAGTAACAAACCAACATGAGCCACTCAAAGTTGGGACTTTGGATGGGCCCCAAACATCAAAATGTATAACCATAAAAGGAAACGGACTTTTATTTAAAATTAACGGAAACGAAGCACAATAGCTTTTAGCCAATTCACAAATATCACAACGCGGAAACCAGGAAATATTCACTCTTTGCAAACAACTAGGAAACAATTTTTTAAATAATCAAAGAAGCCATGT